>JAEANM010001584.1:6058-21121 GCA_017656035.1 Myanophis thanlyinensis
TCCATCCATCCATCCATCCATCTATCTATCTATCTCTCTATCGTGGTCCTCCAGAACATCTAAAGAGATGAAGAAAAAGTTGGAAACCCATGACCTTCTGTGCTGTTCTTTTCAAAATACAACCTTCTCAGCAACTTCAGACCAAAGTGGAAACTATTTCTAACTTGTCAAATGAGAAATCAGGTATGCCACTGATCAATTTGCCCCAGGTGAAGGTTAGGATACTCTTGAAGGGCTGCCCTAAGCGGAGCACTGCTCAGTATGGCTCACGATGGCCCGATTCTCCTTCCCCAAGAAGGGATAGAGATGATGTCCCCTTCCACGTTCAACAACCCAGGTCTTACCTGGCTGTCTATCTCCCCGTCAGGCACTCGCATCTCCTGTCCATTCAAAAAGTGCTCCATCCCATCAAATATGCAGTAGATCAAGAACACGCTCCAAAGAATACCAGAAGAACACACGTGAAGAACCTGATTACTGGGTGAATCCTGGTGGATCTCCTGAATTTCTGAGAGTCTGGGAAGATGGAGCAGACGGAGCTCATCTAAATAAAAAGGTGTTGAAAATTCACCTGCCCCAAAGGTATCTGTAAGTGGGGTCCAAAAAGGCCAGACTGGGGGTCACAACCATCCATGACTGAAGGGTTGATCAATGGTGATGGCCATCTTCCTAACTTTGTTGAACCCCAGCCTTCCATTTAACTTCACGTTTGAGTCTGTCTAGATCAGGGCTGGGGGACTCTGGCTCCTTTGTGGCCTGTGGACTTCAACTCCCAGAATTCATCAGCCAACATGGCCGGCTCAGGAATTCTGGGAGTTGAAGTCCACAAGTCATCAAAAGGGCCATGGTCCCCCAGCCCTGGTCTAGCTCCTGCCTTTTCTCCAACGGCTTTCCTTTCCAACCCTCCTTTTTTCAGTGTTTTTTTCCCAGCTGCCCTAGCCGCTACCTGCACGTCAGAACAATTTGGTTCAAGGATATCCTTATTTGATGATTTATGCTCTGTTCAAAACAAAAAAAACACAACGTTCCTGCAATCAGCTCGGGCATTTTAATGGTTATTTATTCATTTCAAAAAAAAAAAAACGTTCCTGGAATCAGCTCGGGCATTTTAATGGTTATTTATTCATTGTTTCCTTTTAGATGGTTGTACACCTCCCGGAATCCCTTCTCGGGAGAGAGGCGGTTTATAAATCCAAATAAATAAATAAATTTGGTCTAACCAATTCACTCAGACATATTGATCCAGGTGTGTGAGAGTGGGTCGACTGGTTCCCTCCCCCCATCCCTGCCCCCATGACAATAATCCTCCCCAGGCTGAATCCCCCCTTTCCCTAGCCACCCCCCCCCCCCCAACCTCTGGGTTTGCCTTCTGCCAGCTCTGGGGTCATCTCTGCTTTGTGTCTCATTGTCTCCCCTGGATTTGTTCTGCCGAGGGCCCACCCTCTCCAGCTCAGATGCCCCCCCAGCCTTCCTCGGCTCCGCACTATTGTTCCCCTCCTGACAGGTGTATAATTGGATGATTAATGACTCTTCATTAGCCTGCAATTGAACCAAAGAAGGCCACAACAAGCCTTGCAGTTTTCAGCCTTCCTTCCCCGCAGACCCATGGAGGGTTGCCCTTCTAATCTTCTTCCATCTGTTTCGAGCTTTTGTGGTCTCTTCCCACAATGCAGACCCTTCCCCGGTCTCACCACATGCCCGGCCCTTTTCGGGACCCCATGTGAAATTGAAACAAGATGGTTGGGAAGGAAAGCGTCCCTTATTTTTCAGCCGTAGGTATTTGGCCTGTCACATCGCGCAGGTGAGCATTTGTGCTTCCCCAGAGGAAGGAACCTGGTTTGGCCATCGATTCCATGGGGAAAAATAAAGAAATAAATAAAGATTACTAACTCCTTGGGATGTGGGAGCCCAAGTTATTTGCTTCTTTGTGGCCCCAGCGGTATTTTTTTTTTCATGACAGGGAGATCATCCCTTTCCCAGCTTTTTCTGTCTAGGGACTAAGCCTGGACAGGTAAAGGGATTAGCCTTCCTAAAGGCAGTTGGCAAGTCTACAGGTAAAAGGATTCTCCAGCCAGCATGCCTGTAAGATAGGTGGACTTCAACACCCAGAATTCCCCAGCTACCATGTTAGCGAACTTTAAGATGGGTGGACTTCAACACCCAGAATTCCCAGATCAGCAGGCTATGACCCTTAAGATGGGTGGACTTCAACGCCCAGAATTCCCAGATCAGCAGGCTGTGACCCTTAAGACGGGTGGACTTCAGCTCCCAAAAAGGAGTTGGCAGGTAAATGGATAAAGGCTTCAGCCAGTAGCTTCCAGGGGAAAGGAGGGCAAAAAAGTCAAGATGGCGACCACGGCTGTAAAATCCAACTCCCAGCTCCAGCGACCTGTTTAAAAACGGTGAAGTTTGGATAGCTATTCCTTCTTTTTCTTTTTAGCCCGTGCATGCAAAACAGGTCCCAAGGTCATGCAAGAGAACGCTACAGCTTGAAAATAATCTCAGACCAGCAATAAGGCTTCATGCTTCACAAGGTGCGAAACAATACTACACACCATGTACACATCATAACAGATTTCTTCCTCAGTACATTTTTGTGTTAGGAGTCATTCGACTGATTTTTCTTTTCTAGAGGAGAGACTTACATATGTACAATCTAGGAAAAACATCATATATAACAACATGTCATCTTAGAACATGGCTGCACTACTGAACTTCTAAACTTTTTGCTTGAAGTGGCATGTTTACAAACAAATGAACAATTAATGATGAATGATGTTTTTTATTCCCTGGATAAATCTCATCAGTGGGTACAGTTTTGAGGATCTAATTAAGCCAGTATTTAAAAAATAACATCTCTTTGGCGTATTATCAGAACCACATTTTCCCCAATTGATGGTTAAACAGCAAGTATGACAACTGAGATAAAAAGAAGTGTTGCCAGAAAGAACAGAAATGGAAACCTGAAACAGGAATCTTAAATCTCAGTTTTCTCCAGTTTAGTTTTATATATAGAATGTATACAAACCAACCTTTTGCAAGAAAGAACACAGATGTATGGTATACATCTCTTAAAAGTATAAGCATGCACATTCTTTAAGATTAAAATCATGCTATTCAAGTATCACTCTTCTTAATGCACCTTTGTTTGTTTTAGTGACTCAGCCTAATTATCTTTTCCTTCTCTGCCTTCATCATTTAGTTGTTCGATATCTACAGGACTATACAAGTGGTGCTTACTTTCACACTGTTCTAGAGAAGTCATTCCCAGGGGACACACAAGGCAAAAAAGGGTGAGGAGAACTGGCCAAACCATCTCCTCTTTTCCTCCAGCAATTGTTATCAGTGAGTGCAAATAATTCTGGATCCATCCAGAGAATATTAAACTAATAACATGCATCAGAGCAACCACATGTCTAAATTGTATTTTGCAGCTTGTTATCTGAATGAATGAAAGAATGGATGTTGTTGAGAAAGAAGAGTCTTTTATCGTTAGAAGGCCACAGCCTGAGTTTGGGTGGTATGCATTATTTATGGTATGGTAAAGTTAATGTGGATGTTAAAAGTTATTTTATTAGTCATACCATACTGAGAATATGCAATAGCTATAATTTAGGTTGTATCTAAAAGCACCTTTATGGATCTCAGTTCAAGAAGCATATTACAGAAGAGAAATGGCAGATAAAGATAAATGTTTGACATACTGGCACTTATTGGAAAATTATCAAGGCAAATTGAAGATCAAATCAAGAGAACAATTAATAGCAAAAGGATATGTAATTGTCAATGGTTCTTCCATTTAGTTACCTGAAAGTTTTAAAATGGATAAACAGACTTATGGTATGGAGTCACAATTTGTAAGTCAGAATTTGAAAATACTATTGTGTACAGATGATGAACATGTAATTTTATTTATTAAGAAAATTGCTGAAATGTACAAACTTTTGTTGAAATTTGAAACACAGGAAAAAGAGCTTAAAGAATGTATGATAAAGCAGGCTGAGAATTTTGGTTATGCGGATAGGTTAATATGTGGTTAAAAGGTTTGAAATTTAAAATTCTCTTGATTTGATCTTGAAATTTATATTGTGCTATGATCTCAAAGAGAGTTTTTTAAAAAATGATGTACTGTTGGTACATGATGCCAGACAAATTATCTAGAATATATAAATATATAAATGTACACTGGAAATGTGAACAACATAAAGGGGCATTTTATCATACTTGGTAAAAAGCTAAGAAGTTAGGGATCCAAATACATATTTTATACAAAGAATTTTAAACATTAATATTTAATTGAAGCCAGAGCGTTTCCTCTCAGGATTGATGACTAACAGTTAGAAAAAAGCCATGGAATATTATTTCAATATACGATCCCATAAGCAAGATTATTGTATGCACAGAGATGGAAAGATTTGACACTATCCACTATGGAGGAATGGTTGGCTGACAGATTTTGCTGAAATTGATTAAATTGACTTCTTTGATAAGACACAAGACATTATCTACATTTATTGCTGACTCAAAGCTTCTTGTGGACTTTTTTTTGTGTAAAAATGGAAAAAATTAACTTGTGATTTATGGTTTTGATGTTTAGACAGGATAGCGTATAGAAAGATGAATATGATGATATAAATTTAGAGAGAAAGGTCAAAATATATTTGTACTTATAACTGCTATGAAGAATTCCGGAAGGTACTTCTTTATACTTTCTTTCCCTATTTTTTTTTAACTTTTCCTTTTTCTTCCACTTTTTGCTTTCTCTTTTCTTTTCCCTTTTTATTATCTATTAGTTCATATCATTTAATTAGTTTTAATAAAGGTTATACTTAAAAAAAAATATTTACAAAACAGAGGGCCGTGTGTGTGTGTGTGTGTGTGTACACAGGAGCATGAGTGAGTTTACCTACTGCATCCTGAACATGAATGTATTTATTGTGGCATAAGATTTCATAAGAATACAATCCACTTCATCGGATGTTTCTGGTGACCCAGATGCCCCTGACAAAGTCAATCCCAGTATATTAAAATGTATTATAACCTATTAAATGTGTCCCTCTTTTAAGTATAAGAAGAGAATTCCTCTGAATAGGAACGGGAAGTTGGCAACAGATTAATAATTTTCTTCTAGAAATTCCTGTACATATTAACTGTTCTGTGAATGGTTTTATATCCATTTAAAAATAAACATTCACAGCTTGTGAGCCACACTTTAATCTATGGACTGAAATTTCTGCAACAGCATGCAACCCTAGTACAAAATTATTAAATTCTTGCAAGAGCCCTTCTTTTTATTTGCCATTAAAAGTTGGTCGTACCTCTAATATTTGCTGAGCTCGGAGTTCTTTTTCCATTCGGATTTGCTGAATTCTCTTAATTTTCTCCTGAAACAAGAAAGGCTTTCATTTATTTGAAGCAGCAGTAATAATGGGCCATACCCCTGGTATGGGTAGCTGGGAATGAATTTCCACACAGCTGAAAATGAATTTCCACACAGACCCATCCAGTTTGGGCGAAGCCTCCCCTGTACTCTCACTGCTTGCTATTATTCCATCATATTCCCCTGGAAAAATCCAACCACAATGATTTCATATGCAATACCAGATCATGCGAATGACATCTGCCAAATAATGCAATGTTAAGACTGCAGCCCTTTTCTAGATGATTGGGGACTTCCAGGCATTGTAGTACCATTGAAGGAGGACCTTCTGTGAACTACAATCAAAGTTAGTAAAAAAAACGGCCCACAAGCTTAAAAATAATGTTTTTCTATCATTTATCTGTGCCTCAAAAGTCTCAACTTTGCCTTAAAACAAATGGCTGCTGAAATAACCTACTGAATACTGAAAAACAAAGCACTTCTAAGAATTTTGTTTTCCCTAGATACGGTACTTAGCAGAACACACAGCAATATTAGCCACGTTATTGACCAAAATCATTGCTGTTCCTACCACCTTTCTATAATATGTTGGGATTGAATTCTTAATAGAAGCAAGCTACCACAAATACAGAGGGAATCACTTCTGAGCAAGAAAGTACTGTAAATTTCTTCATTTCAATTTGTGTCTCTGTATGAAGATCTAGACATCCCAAAAGTTGCTGTTGAGTTCTCTGGCATTTCACAGCTTCAAGAGCTGATAATAACTGTGAATTAATGGAGAATATAATGGACAAAGAAAATAAATTCCATGCAATAAATTTAGGAATATGAACAGCATATGTGGTTAAAAGGACTGAAATTTGTATTATCTTATAATTAAAGAGAGAATTTCTACAAAACAAAGTAGCATTGGTATGCAACAGCAAAACAAAACAAAAAAAACTATGGTGTCCAACCTTGACTTGCCTTGGGCTGCACTGAATGAAGACATATGTAAAATATATAATATAGTTAATATATAACACTGTTAAACATTTATGACCTTATGGAGTTGCATTACTAGCTATTCAGGGCCTCATATGGCCCATGGCCTCCTCTTATGATCCTAATGGAGCCTGCCAATTATGATTATAAGTTGTGACAGTTGTAAAGTGCATCTTCGTGTGACCAACCTGATTTTTTTGACCTTGTTTTGCAGTGGTTGGAAGTGAATCACCAAAGTTGCTAGGTGAATCTGTGGTCATTAAGCAAATGTCAGTGTTTTTGCTGAAAAGCAGGAACAAACACCAGGTTTTGGCAAAAACACTGTCAATCATGGTCATCTGACCAAGGGACACTGCAAGCAGCCATAAACACGGGTCTTCTGAACTCTCCCCAATCAATCCTGGAAGGGCAGGGCAGGAGAAATGGAACAACATGTTCCCTTATGGGTAAGGTTGATTGTGTATCGATGGACAGATGTTCATGATTGTACATTCCCTCTTTTTTTTTTTAACCTTGCCTCTTTTTTTGCTTTCCCCTTTTAAATGCAACTTTATCTATAGAATTTGCAGGTGATGGCACATCTTCATGCTTGAAATGCATTTTTTTCCATAATGTGTTATGGATCATCAAATTATCCAGCTGAGCTCGAGCAAAGTAAAATGAGTTTTCAGGTGCTAGCCCCACTACAGATAGACAAATGCACGCACGCACACACACACCACTAAAATAGTACATTTTGCAAGGCACATAGTTGCAACCTGAAAGACATAAATTACCTGCTGTTTCATTATTTTTATCTGCTCTTTTTGCTTCCTTTTTTCTTCTGCAGCCATTATAGCTAAGAATAAGACAAAAACATGTTGGTAGTAAATAACAGTCAGGATAATGGAAACATATTATCTATAGTTTCAAAAGCTGTAAGATTCTTAAGAAGATGTGTAATACTGACCTTGCTGTTTTTTTGCTTCCTTAGCAGCTCGGGCCTGCTCTTGCTTCTGAATTTTTCTCAAAAGCTTGATTTGTGCTGCTTGTCTAGCAATTTCTGGAACATATAAAGGAAATGCTTGCAGTATAATAAAGATTGCCTATTGACACGAGGACAGTTGGATAAAGTTTCATACTTTCCCTGAGGTACTAACAAAATAACAAATATTTGTATGAAATTATATTAAGGATTTCCTCAGTGCTGAGTTGCTTCTTTTCCATTTGTTTTTATCTCTCCATTTATCCAACTGTCCTCGTGTCAATAGGCAATCTTTATTATACTGCAAGCATTTCCTTTATGTGTTCCAGAAATTGCTAGACAAGCAGCACAAATCAAGCTTTTGAGAAAAATTCAGAAGCAAGAGCAGGCCCGAGCTGCTAAGGAAGCAAAAAAACAGCAAGGTCAGTATTACACATCTTCTTAAGAATCTTACAGCTTTTGAAACTATAGATAATATGTTTCCATTATCCTGACTGTTATTTACTACCAACATGTTTTTGTCTTATTCTTAGCTATAATGGCTGCAGAAGAAAAAAGGAAGCAAAAAGAGCAGATAAAAATAATGAAACAGCAGGTAATTTATGTCTTTCAGGTTGCAACTATGTGCCTTGCAAAATGTACTATTTTAGTGGTGTGTGTGTGCGTGCGTGCATTTGTCTATCTGTAGTGGGGCTAGCACCTGAAAACTCATTTTACTTTGCTCGAGCTCAGCTGGATAATTTGATGATCCATAACACATTATGGAAAAAAATGCATTTCAAGCATGAAGATGTGCCATCACCTGCAAATTCTATAGATAAAGTTGCATTTAAAAGGGGAAAGCAAAAAAAGAGGCAAGGTTAAAAAAAAAAAGAGGGAATGTACAATCATGAACATCTGTCCATCGATACACAATCAACCTTACCCATAAGGGAACATGTTGTTCCATTTCTCCTGCCCTGCCCTTCCAGGATTGATTGGGGAGAGTTCAGAAGACCCGTGTTTATGGCTGCTTGCAGTGTCCCTTGGTCAGATGACCATGATTGACAGTGTTTTTGCCAAAACCTGGTGTTTGTTCCTGCTTTTCAGCAAAAACACTGACATTTGCTTAATGACCACAGATTCACCTAGCAACTTTGGTGATTCACTTCCAACCACTGCAAAACAAGGTCAAAAAAATCAGGTTGGTCACACGAAGATGCACTTTACAACTGTCACAACTTATAATCATAATTGGCAGGCTCCATTAGGATCATAAGAGGAGGCCATGGGCCATATGAGGCCCTGAATAGCTAGTAATGCAACTCCATAAGGTCATAAATGTTTAACAGTGTTATATATTAACTATATTATATATTTTACATATGTCTTCATTCAGTGCAGCCCAAGGCAAGTCAAGGTTGGACACCATAGTTTTTTTTGTTTTGTTTTGCTGTTGCATACCAATGCTACTTTGTTTTGTAGAAATTCTCTCTTTAATTATAAGATAATACAAATTTCAGTCCTTTTAACCACATATGCTGTTCATATTCCTAAATTTATTGCATGGAATTTATTTTCTTTGTCCATTATATTCTCCATTAATTCACAGTTATTATCAGCTCTTGAAGCTGTGAAATGCCAGAGAACTCAACAGCAACTTTTGGGATGTCTAGATCTTCATACAGAGACACAAATTGAAATGAAGAAATTTACAGTACTTTCTTGCTCAGAAGTGATTCCCTCTGTATTTGTGGTAGCTTGCTTCTATTAAGAATTCAATCCCAACATATTATAGAAAGGTGGTAGGAACAGCAATGATTTTGGTCAATAACGTGGCTAATATTGCTGTGTGTTCTGCTAAGTACCGTATCTAGGGAAAACAAAATTCTTAGAAGTGCTTTGTTTTTCAGTATTCAGTAGGTTATTTCAGCAGCCATTTGTTTTAAGGCAAAGTTGAGACTTTTGAGGCACAGATAAATGATAGAAAAACATTATTTTTAAGCTTGTGGGCCGTTTTTTTTACTAACTTTGATTGTAGTTCACAGAAGGTCCTCCTTCAATGGTACTACAATGCCTGGAAGTCCCCAATCATCTAGAAAAGGGCTGCAGTCTTAACATTGCATTATTTGGCAGATGTCATTCGCATGATCTGGTATTGCATATGAAATCATTGTGGTTGGATTTTTCCAGGGGAATATGATGGAATAATAGCAAGCAGTGAGAGTACAGGGGAGGCTTCGCCCAAACTGGATGGGTCTGTGTGGAAATTCATTTTCAGCTGTGTGGAAATTCATTCCCAGCTACCCATACCAGGGGTATGGCCCATTATTACTGCTGCTTCAAATAAATGAAAGCCTTTCTTGTTTCAGGAGAAAATTAAGAGAATTCAGCAAATCCGAATGGAAAAAGAACTCCGAGCTCAGCAAATATTAGAGGTACGACCAACTTTTAATGGCAAATAAAAAGAAGGGCTCTTGCAAGAATTTAATAATTTTGTACTAGGGTTGCATGCTGTTGCAGAAATTTCAGTCCATAGATTAAAGTGTGGCTCACAAGCTGTGAATGTTTATTTTTAAATGGATATAAAACCATTCACAGAACAGTTAATATGTACAGGAATTTCTAGAAGAAAATTATTAATCTGTTGCCAACTTCCCGTTCCTATTCAGAGGAATTCTCTTCTTATACTTAAAAGAGGGACACATTTAATAGGTTATAATACATTTTAATATACTGGGATTGACTTTGTCAGGGGCATCTGGGTCACCAGAAACATCCGATGAAGTGGATTGTATTCTTATGAAATCTTATGCCACAATAAATACATTCATGTTCAGGATGCAGTAGGTAAACTCACTCATGCTCCTGTGTACACACACACACACACACACACGGCCCTCTGTTTTGTAAATATTTTTTTTTAAGTATAACCTTTATTAAAACTAATTAAATGATATGAACTAATAGATAATAAAAAGGGAAAAGAAAAGAGAAAGCAAAAAGTGGAAGAAAAAGGAAAAGTTAAAAAAAAATAGGGAAAGAAAGTATAAAGAAGTACCTTCCGGAATTCTTCATAGCAGTTATAAGTACAAATATATTTTGACCTTTCTCTCTAAATTTATATCATCATATTCATCTTTCTATACGCTATCCTGTCTAAACATCAAAACCATAAATCACAAGTTAATTTTTTCCATTTTTACACAAAAAAAAGTCCACAAGAAGCTTTGAGTCAGCAATAAATGTAGATAATGTCTTGTGTCTTATCAAAGAAGTCAATTTAATCAATTTCAGCAAAATCTGTCAGCCAACCATTCCTCCATAGTGGATAGTGTCAAATCTTTCCATCTCTGTGCATACAATAATCTTGCTTATGGGATCGTATATTGAAATAATATTCCATGGCTTTTTTCTAACTGTTAGTCATCAATCCTGAGAGGAAACGCTCTGGCTTCAATTAAATATTAATGTTTAAAATTCTTTGTATAAAATATGTATTTGGATCCCTAACTTCTTAGCTTTTTACCAAGTATGATAAAATGCCCCTTTATGTTGTTCACATTTCCAGTGTACATTTATATATTTATATATTCTAGATAATTTGTCTGGCATCATGTACCAACAGTACATCATTTTTTAAAAAACTCTCTTTGAGATCATAGCACAATATAAATTTCAAGATCAAATCAAGAGAATTTTAAATTTCAAACCTTTTAACCACATATTAACCTATCCGCATAACCAAAATTCTCAGCCTGCTTTATCATACATTCTTTAAGCTCTTTTTCCTGTGTTTCAAATTTCAACAAAAGTTTGTACATTTCAGCAATTTTCTTAATAAATAAAATTACATGTTCATCATCTGTACACAATAGTATTTTCAAATTCTGACTTACAAATTGTGACTCCATACCATAAGTCTGTTTATCCATTTTAAAACTTTCAGGTAACTAAATGGAAGAACCATTGACAATTACATATCCTTTTGCTATTAATTGTTCTCTTGATTTGATCTTCAATTTGCCTTGATAATTTTCCAATAAGTGCCAGTATGTCAAACATTTATCTTTATCTGCCATTTCTCTTCTGTAATATGCTTCTTGAACTGAGATCCATAAAGGTGCTTTTAGATACAACCTAAATTATAGCTATTGCATATTCTCAGTATGGTATGACTAATAAAATAACTTTTAACATCCACATTAACTTTACCATACCATAAATAATGCATACCACCCAAACTCAGGCTGTGGCCTTCTAACGATAAAAGACTCTTCTTTCTCAACAACATCCATTCTTTCATTCATTCAGATAACAAGCTGCAAAATACAATTTAGACATGTGGTTGCTCTGATGCATGTTATTAGTTTAATATTCTCTGGATGGATCCAGAATTATTTGCACTCACTGATAACAATTGCTGGAGGAAAAGAGGAGATGGTTTGGCCAGTTCTCCTCACCCTTTTTTGCCTTGTGTGTCCCCTGGGAATGACTTCTCTAGAACAGTGTGAAAGTAAGCACCACTTGTATAGTCCTGTAGATATCGAACAACTAAATGATGAAGGCAGAGAAGGAAAAGATAATTAGGCTGAGTCACTAAAACAAACAAAGGTGCATTAAGAAGAGTGATACTTGAATAGCATGATTTTAATCTTAAAGAATGTGCATGCTTATACTTTTAAGAGATGTATACCATACATCTGTGTTCTTTCTTGCAAAAGGTTGGTTTGTATACATTCTATATATAAAACTAAACTGGAGAAAACTGAGATTTAAGATTCCTGTTTCAGGTTTCCATTTCTGTTCTTTCTGGCAACACTTCTTTTTATCTCAGTTGTCATACTTGCTGTTTAACCATCAATTGGGGAAAATGTGGTTCTGATAATACGCCAAAGAGATGTTATTTTTTAAATACTGGCTTAATTAGATCCTCAAAACTGTACCCACTGATGAGATTTATCCAGGGAATAAAAAACATCATTCATCATTAATTGTTCATTTGTTTGTAAACATGCCACTTCAAGCAAAAAGTTTAGAAGTTCAGTAGTGCAGCCATGTTCTAAGATGACATGTTGTTATATATGATGTTTTTCCTAGATTGTACATATGTAAGTCTCTCCTCTAGAAAAGAAAAATCAGTCGAATGACTCCTAACACAAAAATGTACTGAGGAAGAAATCTGTTATGATGTGTACATGGTGTGTAGTATTGTTTCGCACCTTGTGAAGCATGAAGCCTTATTGCTGGTCTGAGATTATTTTCAAGCTGTAGCGTTCTCTTGCATGACCTTGGGACCTGTTTTGCATGCACGGGCTAAAAAGAAAAAGAAGGAATAGCTATCCAAACTTCACCGTTTTTAAACAGGTCGCTGGAGCTGGGAGTTGGATTTTACAGCCGTGGTCGCCATCTTGACTTTTTTGCCCTCCTTTCCCCTGGAAGCTACTGGCTGAAGCCTTTATCCATTTACCTGCCAACTCCTTTTTGGGAGCTGAAGTCCACCCGTCTTAAGGGTCACAGCCTGCTGATCTGGGAATTCTGGGCGTTGAAGTCCACCCATCTTAAGGGTCATAGCCTGCTGATCTGGGAATTCTGGGTGTTGAAGTCCACCCATCTTAAAGTTCGCTAACATGGTAGCTGGGGAATTCTGGGTGTTGAAGTCCACCTATCTTACAGGCATGCTGGCTGGAGAATCCTTTTACCTGTAGACTTGCCAACTGCCTTTAGGAAGGCTAATCCCTTTACCTGTCCAGGCTTAGTCCCTAGACAGAAAAAGCTGGGAAAGGGATGATCTCCCTGTCATGAAAAAAAAAATACCGCTGGGGCCACAAAGAAGCAAATAACTTGGGCTCCCACATCCCAAGGAGTTAGTAATCTTTATTTATTTCTTTATTTTTCCCCATGGAATCGATGGCCAAACCAGGTTCCTTCCTCTGGGGAAGCACAAATGCTCACCTGCGCGATGTGACAGGCCAAATACCTACGGCTGAAAAATAAGGGACGCTTTCCTTCCCAACCATCTTGTTTCAATTTCACATGGGGTCCCGAAAAGGGCCGGGCATGTGGTGAGACCGGGGAAGGGTCTGCATTGTGGGAAGAGACCACAAAAGCTCGAAACAGATGGAAGAAGATTAGAAGGGCAACCCTCCATGGGTCTGCGGGGAAGGAAGGCTGAAAACTGCAAGGCTTGTTGTGGCCTTCTTTGGTTCAATTGCAGGCTAATGAAGAGTCATTAATCATCCAATTATACACCTGTCAGGAGGGGAACAATAGTGCGGAGCCGAGGAAGGCTGGGGGGGCATCTGAGCTGGAGAGGGTGGGCCCTCGGCAGAACAAATCCAGGGGAGACAATGAGACACAAAGCAGAGATGACCCCAGAGCTGGCAGAAGGCAAACCCAGAGGTTGGGGGGGGGGGGGTGGCTAGGGAAAGGGGGGATTCAGCCTGGGGAGGATTATTGTCATGGGGGCAGGGATGGGGGGAGGGAACCAGTCGACCCACTCTCACACACCTGGATCAATATGTCTGAGTGAATTGGTTAGACCAAATTTATTTATTTATTTGGATTTATAAACCGCCTCTCTCCCGAGAAGGGATTCCGGGAGGTGTACAACCATCTAAAAGGAAACAATGAATAAATAACCATTAAAATGCCCGAGCTGATTCCAGGAACGTTTTTTTTTTTTTGAAATGAATAAATAACCATTAAAATGCCCGAGCTGATTGCAGGAACGTTGTGTTTTTTTTGTTTTGAACAGAGCATAAATCATCAAATAAGGATATCCTTGAACCAAATTGTTCTGACGTGCAGGTAGCGGCTAGGGCAGCTGGGAAAAAAACACTGAAAAAAGGAGGGTTGGAAAGGAAAGCCGTTGGAGAAAAGGCAGGAGCTAGACCAGGGCTGGGGGACCATGGCCCTTTTGATGACTTGTGGACTTCAACTCCCAGAATTCCTGAGCCGGCCATGTTGGCTGATGAATTCTGGGAGTTGAAGTCCACAGGCCACAAAGGAGCCAGAGTCCCCCAGCCCTGATCTAGACAGACTCAAACGTGAAGTTAAATGGAAGGCTGGGGTTCAACAAAGTTAGGAAGATGGCCATCACCATTGATCAACCCTTCAGTCATGGATGGTTGTGACCCCCAGTCTGGCCTTTTTGGACCCCACTTACAGATACCTTTGGGGCAGGTGAATTTTCAACACCTTTTTATTTAGATGAGCTCCGTCTGCTCCATCTTCCCAGACTCTCAGAAATTCAGGAGATCCACCAGGATTCACCCAGTAATCAGGTTCTTCACGTGTGTTCTTCTGGTATTCTTTGGAGCGTGTTCTTGATCTACTGCATATTTGATGGGATGGAGCACTTTTTGAATGGACAGGAGATGCGAGTGCCTGACGGGGAGATAGACAGCCAGGTAAGACCTGGGTTGTTGAACGTGGAAGGGGACATCATCTCTATCCCTTCTTGGGGAAGGAGAATCGGGCCATCGTGAGCCATACTGAGCAGTGCTCCGCTTAGGGCAGCCCTTCAAGAGTATCCTAACCTTCACCTGGGGCAAATTGATCAGTGGCATACCTGATTTCTCATTTGACAAGTTAGAAATAGTTTCCACTTTGGTCTGAAGTTGCTGAGAAGGTTGTATTTTGAAAAGAACAGCACAGAAGGTCATGGGTTTCCAACTTTTTCTTCATCTCTTTAGATGTTCTGGAGGACCACGATAGAGAGATAGATAGATAGATGGATGGATGGATGGATGGA
>JAEANM010001585.1:0-27165 GCA_017656035.1 Myanophis thanlyinensis
TCCTCATGATTGCCAAAATCCACGTTCTCTGGGTACAGGTGCCGAAATGTCCAATCTTCCAAGTGCATAGTCCACAAGACAGCGTGAACACTTAATCTGTGGACCGGCTTGCCTCCAGAAGTTGTGGGTGCTCCATCACTGGAGATTTTTAAGAAGACAGTGGACAATCATTTGTCTGAAATGGTATAGGGTCTCCTGTTTGAGATGTAGGTGGAGGAAGCTGACTTAGAAGATTTCCAAGGTCCCTTCAACTCTTTTGGAGAAAGAAATATTTGGAGAAATTCTTTTCTGAATAAGATTAACCTGTTGTTTAAGTCTATATTAAAGCAGATTTTTATGTTTAGATACTAACATCCTCAGATTGTTAACAGACAGCTATGATGTAAATAGATTTACTAACCAAAGTTTACAAGGGCTGATTTCTGTTCAATACATAGGAATAAATGGGATTCTTTGCATGTATGAAATTTCTTTCAAAAGTCCATCTCTTTAATGGAAGTCACCATTTAGCTGCTAAATCACTCACTGCCAACAATGATGGCAGATTTAATTTCTCTTAACCAGTCTGTTTATAAATACATCTTTTATAATTCAGCCAAAGCAAATATGAGAAAATTCTTCAAGAAAGTTAATAAATCTTAGCCCAATTTCAGCTGTCTATCAACTTCAGCTGAAAAGACTGTTCAGATAATTGAAAAAGACTTGATCAGAGGAATTCTCATTATAGAAAGATCTGCTTGTCACTGTGTTTTTTATGCACTATATAAAAGTGAATTTTATTCTTCATTGCTACATTATTAAAAATTGACTATTGACTAAATTAAAATAAAAAGGAAATCAAATAAATGCACTTCTTACCGGAAGAAAATGCTCATTTCCTTCAAAGCCCTTCTTAAGACGTATTTCTTATGAAGCATTTAATATATCTTGGTTGATCCTGGACCATATTTTATCTATGCACTTTACATATAACTGGCATGGATATTTCTTCTCTGTTTTATCTCTTTCCCCTATATTTCTTTGGGTGTTTCCTTAGCAGAATGTGTAGTGCAGGAGTGTCCAACCTTGGCAACTTTTAAGACATGTGGACTGGAAGTTGAAGTCCATGAGTCTTAAAGTTGCCAAGGTTGAACACCTAGATCTAAAGCATTGGACATCTGGGAATAAATGCATCCCCACAGGTTGCCCTTGGTTTATGTCCATTCATTCAGTGACTGTTCAAACTTATGGTGTTGCAAAGTTTTGGCCATCACAGAACCCCAGAGATGATTGTGGTCCAGGGGCTTGGGTGCCTGGCTTGTGATGATAATGTCAGTGAGCTACAATCATGTGATACGAGAAGTTGTGGTGAGGAAGCTGACACACAGGTGAGAAATTTAGAGCGCAAAAGTCAGTGTACAAAGCAGCACATGGATATAGTTGAAGCAAGCATAAAAAGCTATGGAGTATAGAGAATGATATTGGCAATTTTATTTTCTTCCCTCATGCTTTTAATATTTGTGACTTGTTTTTACTGCTTTTCAGAGCTCTGCATAGCCTCTTACCTAGAACAAAAACATTTGTTAACAGATAATTTTAATTTGTTTACCCTACCACAGCCAGGTATCCATTGTGTATGGGCTAAGTACTGAAAATACATCTCTCCAACATCTACTGTAATCACAACTAATTATGGGTTTTCTCTCACAGATGGTTGTGCAACTAGCCTCTAACAGCTGTTTCCACCCTTCCTGGGTGGGTGGGTGGGCTTCTGTAGGGCTGGCCATGAATTAATTGAAGATTAACACATTCAGCTTATAGTTACAAGCACTCAGTTCATATCATTTATCAGCTTCAAGCAAGCAAAACAAATTCCCCTTTGTGTTATAATTAAACGTTATATCTCGCAGTACTATTTCACTGCTGTCAATGTATCTGTTTACATAGGGAAAGCTTTTGGCTTTTTAACCTTTGGAAATGTTTATAACCAAGAATAAAAGAAAACGAGCCAATTGGAAGCACCAATGTTATTGAAGGAAAAAATAATAATTGTTGGCAATTTGAAACACTAAAGGGGAAACGGGGAGGTTTACAACTACCATATCTGGGCTCCAAACACCTGCACCTGCTCAGATTACCAGTAGATCCCTTTACACAAGTCGCTTCTCAACCTCAGCAACTTTTAAGATGTTTGGAGTCGTAAATAAAGGCTGAGGAATTCTGGGAGTTGAAGTCCACACTTCTTAAAGTTGCTGAAAAACACTAATTTAGACAACGGAGCGAGAGAATTTGCTTATTTTCCTCTGCATTGCCTTACATTACAAACAGCATTACTTCTCTGCAAAAACACTTGAAAAACGTGCCTTCTGATGCACAAAGGCAAAACTGAATATTGCATACAATATTTAGAAACCCCAACTCCCACGATTTGAGCAAATGCGTTTCCCCCACCCTTCTCCAATAGCCGTGCTCCTAAACACTGCTAAAGGATCACCAATTGCGAAGCTAGAAAACACACATTCGAAAGGTTAAGTACTTGTCCGCAGCGCGCATGCGCCGTTAGAAAAAAAAACAGCATCGTAACTGAAACTGCTCACATGATATTAAGAGAGGCGGGGCAAGCTTCCAATATGGCTGCGCCCATGGAAAGCAAGGTTGCAATATAGTTGCCGCTTCTCGATGGTTTTCTGAGCACGCATGGATCGTGGGGATTTCTTGGTCTCCCTTACGGTGAGTGAAGGAGGCTTACAATCCGCACTAGATAAACTTGGTTATCGGTGGAAGATCCAGCAGGAAAAACCTCTGAAAAGGCTTTCAGGGCGAGATCTTTTAAGTTTTAAACTGCATAGCCGTGTGCCTGCTAAACTCTTTTGAAGTCTCCAAGATCGTCTGATTTTTGCATACGATGCCCTCTTTGCTGACATATTCACAGTTAAAAAGGATTAAAAGGCGTATATGCAAAATCAAGGTGGAGGGGAATGGAGCGAAAATGTGACAACTCCCAAGTGGAAGTCTTTTTTGCTGCCATCTGGTGTTACCCGGATTTTGTACAGCTCAGATCTAGTAGCTTAGTGAAAAGAAGGGCTTAAAAACGTGTATATTGTATACATCCTGCAGGGGCAACACATTATAGTATTTTGAATGACTCAATTTAGAATGAACAGAATTTCCTTTTGACACTGAGTTTTTTGTCTATGAACAAGTTTCCTAATTATGCTGCTGCTAGCTATCATTTTTCATAAGACCCCTTTAGAAATAATTCTTACATCATATCAAATATTATATACTCAGCAGATAGCAGTGTTGTCTGGGTTCAACAGCTAAATACTGTGATTCCTAAGTAGTATTTCGATAGGATACCACCAACTTCTTTTACAGAAATACAGAGATACAGAAGTATAGCCAGCCGGACAAATAGGCTGAAAAATAGCTTCTACCCATGGGCTATGCAATATGTACATATCAGTGGAATAATATGTGTGTGTGTGTATGTATATATGTATATATGCATGCATCTCTCTCTCTGTATGTGAAAATGTGTACCTAGCTCGGATATTTCATGGGGTTAGGAAGTTGTTTATAAATCTGGAGATGTATTCTGTATTTGAATGTATTCTGTGCTTCTGTGCTTTGTGTGATTGTACCGATGGAGGCTCATTCAATTTCATTGCACACATGTTGTGCATTGACAATAAAGGATTGAATTGAATTAAGAATTTGGGATTGCTAAAAAGAATGTTGGAAAAACCCCCGACATGACTGTATTGTTGCAAAGAAAACTTGCATGGATGTGCCTTTGTAATCTCCTGAACTAAAGTTTGATTAGAAGACATCTTCGTTGTAAAGAGATTACAAACATGTGCACTTTAGGCCACATTTTAAAAATTTATTAGTAATAGTTTAGTTTTCTTCCAATGAATTGTATGTGAAGTTCTGAGTGAGAATGAGAATTGTAATTAATTGAATATACCCACCGTTCAGCCTTCTGCATATTATTGTGTTTAGAAGGAACTGAATATTTAACAGGGTTTATCCACTTAGAGGCTTGTAATATGTTATTATTGCATATTATTTAAAAATAAATGCATCTGAATTCATTGTGGTATGACAGACATATTGGAAAGAAAATATGTGTAAGATCATGCAATAGGTAGCATCTCTCAGTCTTATAAAAATAATACCCACAGTTATTACAATAATGAACTTTCAGTGCCCTCATTGTGCTTTTAAGATCCTAATCTTTAAAGTCTTCCAACAAGACAACAGCAGGGATCATCGATATGGTCCACCTTTGCGTTCAAATGTGATACATTGTACAGTTCATGTGTGGACACTGGGGTAGCTTTACTGCAGGGTTACCCCAGTGTCCACACATGAATTGCACAACAATATATCATCTTTGAACCAAAGATCGACCATATCTATGATCCCTGATGTTGTCTTGTTGGAAGACCTTAAACATTAGGTTACAGACAGATCATCATGGAGAATCTGTGAAATTGTTAAGAGTTGACAGTCATTTGATGACACATAATCAAACAAAAAAAACAAAAGTAGAATATACTGTATAAAGTTATAAAAAAACCAAAACTCCCAACATACAACATATATATTTTCACATCTATAAGTATCAATAAATTGGACAAGTTGACAGATAATGTCAGGAATCCCCATGGACAATAATGTTTGCGGATGACGTGATCTGTAGTGAGAACAGAGAGCAGGTGGAGGAATACCTGGAAAGGTGAAGGTATGCTCTGGAAAGAAGAGTGAAAGTCATAGTAAGACAGAATACATATGTGTGAACGAGAGGGAGAGAAATGGAACTGAAGTTACAGGGGGCTGAGGTCAAGAAGGTGCAGGAGTTTAAGTATTTGGGGTCAACAGTCCAGTGTGACGGGGAATATGGAAAAGAGGTGAAGAGGTGAGTGCACGCGAGTTGGAATGGATGGAGAAAGATGTCAGGAGTGCTGTGTGACAGAAGAATGTCAGCAAGAATCAAAGGAAAAGTGTACAAGACAGTAGTGAGACCAGCTATGCTGTATGCGTTAGGGACTGTAGCAGTGAGGAAAAGACAAGAGGCAGAGATGGAGGTAGCAGAGATGAGGATGTTGATGTTCCCTTTAGGAGTGACCAGGATGGACAGGATTATGAATGAGCACACCAGAGGGACAGCTCAGGTCGGCTGTTTTGGGGACAAGGTCAGAGAGGCCAGATTGAGATGGTTTGGACATGTGCAAGAAGGGATAGTGGTTATATTGGTAGAAGGATGTTGGAAATGGAGCTGCCAGGCAAGAGGTCAAGAGGAAGGTCAAAGAGGAGATACATATGGATGTGCTAAAAGAGGACATGAAGTTAACTGGGGCAAGAGTAGAGGATGCCATGGATAGAGTTAGGTGGAAACAGATGATTCACTGTGGCAACCCTAACGGGAACATCCGAAAGAAGAAGACAAGTATCAGTAAATTGGAGCCAGGATTCATAACCGTTATTCATAGTTGATCTATTTTAATTAATACTGCAAACCACTGATAACTATGGAACCATATATCTGTATTTCCAATGTTGAACAGTAAGTCTTAATGATATCTTTCATTTGTATTCTCAAATGAGATCACATTTGCTAAAAATATTTGTGGTTTTAAATCAAATTTAATTTCTGAACTTTTTAGGGTATTTTCCCAATACTTTTGAGGATTTTTATATCACCACCACATATGATAAAGCATTCTTTTTGTTGTGACATTTCTAACATATTTTAACAATTTATTTTTTTGATTGATTGGTTGATTGATTTCTATACTCATCCAACTCAACCAAGTGACCCTGGACAACTGATTTATCCATCCTGGCAATTGTTATAAACCATGTCTCATTTTGCACCAAATTTTCCCTAAGACTATATATAGCTTGGTATAAATGTTACTGACTTCCTCCATTGATCCATGAGTATTGCTTCTTCGACATTTTGCATGCATTTAATATTATTTGCTATGTGTCCATATAATGTTTAATTATCAATTTATAATTATGTGTCTTTTTCTTCTTCTTTCGGCTGTTCCCGTTAGGGGTCTCCATAGCGGATCATCTCTTTCCACTTGACAATTATGTGTCTTAATAAATGATTTTAAGGGGTAAAATAGGTATTTTAAATTCTGTCATTTTTTTCAGAGTCTAAATTGCTTTTTTACTTTTCCCGGTTATTTACAAACAGATTAACCATGGTAAATTTATTCCTTCATTAAGAAGAATCTGTTTCCTCAGTTTTCATGTAGTCAATATATTGTTCAAAAGTATATGAACATATTAAACCTTTTCCCAGGTATTTGGGTGTCTAAAAGTGTTTCAGCTGTCTAAAAATAATGAAATGGCATAAAAAACCCTCAAATTCTGTGCAAAGCTTTCTATTTCTCTCTTTTACAACTATAAAAGTAGTTCCAGAAAGGCTATCAATGTTCCTTTGCTGTCCCAAAAAAATCATTATTTTTCCCCCTCAGTTAAAATAGGCATCCAGGTATTTGTACTCTCCGGCAGATGCTCCATGTTAGCTACTTCATGAATTTAAATTACGTATAAGATACAAAAGTTTCAAATCCAAAGAACCAATTAGTAACTTTTGATTCATGCTTTTGCCAGATGGCTAGATTAAAACCAGATCAATTTTCTTTTTCTTCTCTTAATCACTTGCTACAGATAAGAATTCTGATGGAGAAAGAGCTAAAAGGATAGAGAGTAGTGAAATCAATGCATGCAAAATAGCCAAGCAGATTAAAAGAGTAATTAACTTATTGATTAAAATTTTAACTGAAGCTAGTGAGCGCTTTTTGAATAAGATATCATGGCTGAAGATGACCATCCTTGACTTCTGCTGTGAAAAAATCCAACAATACAAGGCAAACTAATTCTATGTGAACTAAAATTAATGGCAGTTGCTTGTTGCTTTTTCATTTTTCTTTGATAAATAGCAATAGTACTAGCACTTAGATTTATATACTGCTTCTTAGTACTTTCCAGCCCTCTCTAAGCGGTTTACAGAATCAGCACATTGCCCCCAACAATCTGGATCCTCATTTTACCCACCTCGGAAGGATGGAAGGCTGAGTCAGCCTTCAGCCTGGGTGGGATTTGAACCGGCAGACAACAGAAATATTGCTATACTGCAGTACTACACTCTAACCACTGCACCATTGAGGCTTCTTCCTGTGAGACTTAATGTTGGTTGTCATCCATCAGGTTGTTGAACTATTTTGAAGTGTCGGGTTATTGATGATTGGGTTGTTGATGATACCCATCCCAGGACAAGTAGAGGATATAATGGAAGTGTTGACCCAAGGTCTAGATCAGGGATGGGCAAACTTTTTGACTCGCGGGCAACAATGGTTTCTAAAATTTGACAAAGGGGCCGGGCCAGAATAGGAGAATGGTGTGTTTGTGTGAACTAATATAAATTAAATGTAAAAACCCTTACATGAAAAGATTTGGCCTTTAACAGGCACATAATGCTTAGCTTTTCATTGGGCTGGTTCCTGCTAGTAACTAGTTCGGCAGGCCGGATTAAAAAGTCCAACAGGCCGGATGTGGCCCACGGGCCGTAGTTTGCCCATGTCTGGTCTAGATTCTGCAAGGACTAATAAGCAGAGGTGTTGTTTTTTTCAGAAACTATTTGGCCTTTGCCTGCTCCAGTTACAACTCTGCGTGGGAAACAACTCCATTAAGACCAGATTTGTGACTTGAGACCTCTCTAGACTTACTGCTACCGATAGATAGGCAAATGCTTGTGAGTGTTTTGCCCAATTTGGGCTTTTGAATAGCTGTTACCTACCAACTGATCAAGGGGATGCGGTGGATCAGTGGCTAAGACACTGAGCTTGTTGATCAGATAGGTTGGCAGTTTGGCGGTTTGAATCCCTAGTGCTGCTTAACGGAGTGAGCGCCTGTTACTTGCTCCAGCTTCTGCCAACCCAGCAGTTCGAAAGCATGTAAAAGTGCAAGTAGAAAAATAGGGACCACCTTGGTGGGAAGATAACAGAGTTCCGTGTATCTTCGGTGTTTAGTCATGCTGGCCACATGACCACAGAATTGTCATCAGACAGCGCTGGTTCTTCAACTTAGAAACATAGATGAGCACTGCTTGCTAGAGTCGGGAACAACTAGCATGTATGTGCAAGGGGAACATTTACCTTTACCTTATCACCTTTAAGATTGACTTCTGCAGTGCCTTATGCTTGGAGTTGCCTTTGAAGACTACTCAGAAGCTGAGTTGATAGAAAAAGCAGTGGTGATGGCACATAAAAGCTATAGCACCCATTTTAGGTCCCCTGCATTAGATTCCTGTAGCTTTCTGAGCATAATTCAGAATGCTTGTCTTAATTTATAAAATTGTTTCATTGCCCAAAACAATTGCAGAACTGCTTCTTTCAGAACTGATCCTTCGACTTATGTTTGTCCCCAGACAGGATATTGAGAGTTTCTCCACCGTTGGAAATTTGGGGAGGAATAATAAGAAAAAAATCTTGATATTTTTTTTCAGTTTATGCTTGGTTGGTACTGCATTCAGGAAGAAATTCAAACTTCTGCTGTTCTGCATAATTTTTAATTGAATGGTATTTCTAAAGTTAGTGTGGCCATTTAATATGGATGTTGGGACCTCTTTTGTGATTTTGTTAGATATTACAGCCTTAAGGATTTTTATTTTTTGTTTTCTATGTCATCATGAGTCTTTTTTTTTAAATAAGTATTAAAGATTTTCACATAAGTAAAAGATAAGCATGAAATAATATAGAGTTAAAATTAAAAACAAGTGAAAGATAAAAGAAGTAAAAAAGACAATGTACAATTTTACTTCTGCCCTCTCTGTTTAACTTTGAGGCACACAAACGACCATCATGTGACTGTAAGACTGCAGTGGTTGTAATTGTGTGCCAGTGGTGAGGTAGCTGATGAGAACCATGTGAATGCAAGTTGTTGCAGAGGTTGTAAATGTAAAAGGCTGGTTGCAAAGCTGTTTTTTTTAAACATTATTGTAATTTAGAACATCACTAAATAAGGCAGCCAATAAGTGAGGACTACATGTGAACTCTTGGTTGAACTCTTGATTGCTGGCCACTGAAGTTAACATTTGGGGTTGTGCGATGGATGGTTCGTGGTGAATGAGTTGTTTATACTAAATGGACAGATTTTTGCTCTGCTTTTGGGCACATGGTAATTAAGTCACTTTTCAGACGTAACACTAAAGTTACTTGTTCTAAAATGCAACTGGACTTTCTGGGCAT
Source organism: Myanophis thanlyinensis (assembly GCA_017656035.1). Classification (NCBI taxonomy): domain Eukaryota; kingdom Metazoa; phylum Chordata; class Lepidosauria; order Squamata; family Homalopsidae; genus Myanophis; species Myanophis thanlyinensis. The sequence continues at coordinate 9,252 of JAEANM010001585.1, forward strand.
TAGTACTCTGCAAATGGCTGAAAAGGATATAAATCCATCCATTCCCCACTTTCTCTTGGGTTAGAAATGAAGTGTTTGTAAACCACCCAGAGTTACCCTGTGAGTAAGATGGGTGGCTAATACATTTTATAAATAATTAAACTAAGAAAGTCTAGGTGCCTTTTGGAAAAGCACTGTTGTGACAATAATGAGCTGGATGATTGTGAATCTCCAGGGAGATTAAGATTAGATTTATGAAAATATTTGTTGTTTCAAAAAAGTGAAAAATCTTGCAAATTATATTTGGCAGTAATTATAATCTTGCAAATTACATTTGGCAGTAATTATAAAATGAAGCCTCTGCACCACAAAAGCATTTAAACCCTGGATGGTTTAATCTGATGCTCTCCAAGTCACACTTTTTGTTCTTTAATCTCTCCTCTGCCTCATCTGAGACAGAAGCAGTCGGTAGAGACTTTATAATTTAGGTTTAGCACAATTTTGTCAGTGGATAAATGTTAGCTATCTGATCATGTCTTGTGGTTGTTAGTGCCGCATATTTATATTTCAGAACTGTTTCTTGTGCTAATGGCACATCATGTTGACGTTTTGTTTGCATATTGTAATGAGCTTTCCTGGATTTTACCATCAATATTGGAATAGCTGATTTGCTTCTGTCATTTCATCCAACCTAGAGAAGAACAATTAAGTCCAAATGCACTAATGATAAAATGTCAAGTTAATTATTTTTCTTCCCAAATGGCACTGTTTAAATCTATAACCTTCATTTATTTTATTTTCAAATATTCAGTATAGCTACTTACTTCTGGGAGTGTCATTTCCACATGTCCCACGGTATCATATTGGAAAGTATTTTAAATTTGCTTGTATGTTTTGTTATTTTTACTGTACACCCCCTTTTATATAGATCAGAGTGGGATAATTATCACTAGATAATTCTGGATAGTTACAAGTTAAACATATTATTAAAGTTTCATTCTCCAGCATTAATAAGCATTCTTCTTAGAGTGGATGAAAATCAATGATTAAAAAAAAAATCAGATTTTTAAAAATTTAAATTGGATTTTTAAAATTTTTAAATCAGATTTCTTTTTATTTTTATCAAATTTATTTTAATAAAATGCTTTTGGAGTAAAAATCTATCTAAAGATAGTTTTTTATTTAAGATACATTAATAATTTAGTTTATTCAGCATGAAATGGAGCTTACTTATGTAGCATGAGGCTGTATATTCTGCAATATTGGGACTGTCGGTGAGTCAACAATGGGTCAGAGGAGGAGCCGCTGTGGGACAGAGATGACAGTTGCTCTTTAAAAAATATGATTTAAACCGAATTGATTTAAATAAAATCCACCCTGACCAAAACTCACTTAACAACTGTCTTGCTTAGCAATAGAAATTTGGGGCTCAGTTGTAGTCATGAGTTGAGGACTGCTTGTACTTGAACATAGTTGGAATTGTTTGCGGTACATTTGTGCAAGTATTTTGTTTTCTCAGACCGAGTATTTCTTCTGTTTGCCTTTCCTAGCAAAACGTACAGTTCCAGATAATATCCAGCAGGTTGTGGACTAAAGGACAATTGGGCAGAAATGGGAAGAACCTATTTTAAAAATTTGATAAGAAGCAAAAAAAAAAAAAGCTCCTTTTATATCTGTTTGATCATCTCCTAGTGTCCAGATACAAGAAGATTAGAAGGTTTGTCAAAACAACTAGATTGGGATGTCCGAAAAATCCAGCGCTGGTTTCGTCACCGGAGGAACCAGGATAAACCAAGCACCCTTACAAAATTCTGTGAGAGCATGTAGGTTTGTGTAGAATTCAAATCACAGTTTCAATTCTTTATTTTAAAAGTAAATATCAAATAGAATTTCAGGCCTTAGAATTAGTAATGCATAATATAAAAATAATACCTTTATAACATTTATACCAGTAAGGATACCTAGAGTGGTAAAGACCTGCTCAACAGAAAGAACTATAGAAGACACAGCCCTATATCTAGATCTCTTTCACATTATCCAAACTGTGTATATCTTAGTTAATGCTCTCTCTTCTGAGTTATTCAGTAGAATTTAGTTATAAAAGCATCTGTCTATTTCTTTGCAGGATTTCTGTCTTTTATCAAGTTGCCTTTTACTGTCTGAGGTTGTTTTCCTAAACATTCGCTTGACTTTTTTTATAGACTCTTTGTCTCTTTTCTGTCCTACTTAAATTTATTTTCTCACTTTTTTAATGCATGGCTTGTATCACTATAGTATCTGAGCATTTTGCCTTCCTGCCTGCTGCCTCTATGGCTTCTGCCTCTCTTCCTCAATGACTACTTCCCCAAGATATATACTATAGGTGAGTGGGACTCTTATTTGACCTCCATCTTCTGTGCACTATAGAAAGCTGTTTGATAAATAATAAAAGTTTTCAAAAATTGAAGATATTGGGCAAACATTTTCTCTTAGCATGTAGATTTACTTTTTTATAACATGTTTTTAGCTCTTATTAGATCAATATTTGTATGCCATATATTTGTGTTTTTTAATTCTAGGTGGAGGCTTACATTTTATTTATCTATTTTTACATATGGACTCAGATTTCTTTGGTCGGTGAGTATATTGTATAATCTTCAAATTATGCTAGATGAAATGATAATAATTTAATTGCAGGAGTTGATGCTTGGTGTTTTTTGCTAGTGTTTTTATTTGGATGCTCAGTTTTTATTTAATTGTCTTAACAGAACTGGAAATGTAGCTTTCAGTTATGCTTTGTCATAGAAACGCATTTATATTTTTTATTATAGAACCAGAAGGACTTGTTTGAGATTTGCAGTATATTATTCCTTACAGATCTATAGCACTCAAGCATACAGATTTCCCAGTGTCTTGTATGAATATATCTGCATGTAATTCGGTTATTAAAGCATATTTATATATTGCTTTTTGGTGACTTAAAGAAAATGCTGTGTTTAGATATAATTGATCATGTAAATATATTAAAATTTGGTGAGAATGTTGTCATTGCTGTTCGATTATGGGAGATGTCATACTTTTAAAATCTAATGTTTGTTGATAGGGATGTATGGATAATTTTAAAGAAATAAGTAACTTAATGTTTAAGTATAAGAAAAAACTTCCAATCTGAGTTAAACTAAAGAAACCAAATGAAGCAACCATTTAGATGTTAAAATACTGCTGATAAGGGCTCTCTGTATTAATCTATTATTCTCTTTATTGTAGTCACCCTGGTTTTGGGATACACGACATTGCTGGTTTAACTATCCTTATCAGGTATATATTTTCTTTAATAATATTTGTAGCAATGCTAATGTAGTAATGCTAATTTAAGGTTTTTATATTGTTGTTTTTATGGTGTTGTAAACTGCTGTACTTGCTTGATTGTGAGATGGGTGGCATATAAATTAAATTAATACGTAAATGCTGTTATAGGATAATTTGGTTAAGGTGCTTTGGAGTTTCTGCTGACTATAAATATGTCATTTCCAACATTTTTTTTCCTAATAAAATTCTGAGCTAGCACTGTATCATTGCAGCATTGACAGAGAAACTGAGCTTCATGATTGGAATGTTTTAACAAACCACCTAGATTTGCAAGACCTGTGGTTGCTGCTACTCCATTAAGTAGGATGTCATGAAGTAATTACAGTATACCATGATGCTTGGGTACAGTAATTTGCATATATATGATTTTAAAATATATGTGACTTATATTAATCATTACAGTAAATCCTTGACTCAGTATATCTTTTTAATTACTTCATTTTTTTATTAACAAACTGTAAGAATACAAAAAATAAAAATAGATGAGTGATTCTATAGTGAAAAGGTGACATACATTACAGTGATTAAACTGAGCATAAATGAAGAAAAAGTAACTCCATGTATAGTAGTCCTCAGTTAACACCCATTTGTTCAGTGACCGACAATATGATTCTGATGAACAAGGAGACTAATGGCTGGCCTTTGCAATTGCCACCATTGCCACATTTCCACAATGATGTAATCACAATTTGAAAGCTTGGCAACGGGGTAATTATGATGGGTGGCAGTGTCTTCTGGACACATGTATGCCATTTGTGATCTTCACTGCTGATTTCCAACAAGCAAAGTCAAGAGAAAGCCAGCAGGAAATCGCAAATAAACTTTTGACATTGCAAAGTTTAACAGCTTTGTGCAATTCACTTAATAACTGGAACTGCTGCTGTAAGTTGGCACTTCATGACCGTATTTCTTCATAATGGAGTTGCCAGTTCCAATTGCCGTTATTAAACAAGGACCATCTGTAATGAAAGGAGGGGAAGGAGATCCATGTAGTCTCAACAGAAGATTAATTCAGTCCTGAAATACTGGTTTATCTTTAAATCTAAACCATGTAGAAATGAATTACTCCGTCTTCTAATTTTAGAATGTAAAAATATTCAAAAAGTGGCAACAAATGCAGATATGTATATTTTTATTTTTGGGTATTGTCACTATAAGAAATTTGAGATCTGTTCACCATAACATGATTCAGTGTTGTCCATTTACAGCTTCCTTTTGGTTTTATGTTATGGTATATGTTAACATATGGTTTATGAAAACTAAGATCATGGCACCTAGCCCTCTCAATTCATGGCAAATAGATGGGGAAGAAATGGAGGTAGTGATAGATTTTATTTTCCTGGGTTCCAAGATCACCACAGATGGGGACTACAGCCAAGAAATTAAAAGATGCTTGCTCCTGGGGAGGAAAGCCATGGCAAAGCTAGACGGTATTTTAAAAAGCAGAGACATCACCCTGCTAACAAAAGTGCATATAGTCAAGGTTATGGTTTTCCCAATTGCAGTGTATGGCTGTGAAAGTTGGACCATAAGGAAGGCTGAGTGCCAAAGAATTGAAGCCTTTGAACTCTGGTGCTGGAGAAGACTCCTGCGAGTCCCTTGGACTGCAAGGCAATCAAACTAGTCAGTCCTAGAGGAGATCAACCCTGACTGCTCTTTAGAAGGCCAGATCCTGAAGATGAAACTCAAGTACTTTGGCCACCTAATGAGAAGGAAGGACTCACTGGACAAGAGCCTAATGCTGGGAATGACTGAGGGCAAAAGAAGAAAGGGACAGCAGAGAATGAGGTGGTTGGATGAAGTCATTGAAGCAGTCGGCTTGAGCTTAAATGGACTCCAGGCAATGGTAGAGGACAGGAAGGCCTAGAGGAATGTTGTCCATTGAGTCACGATAGGTCAGACACAACTTCACAACTAACAACAAAATTAAAATACTACTAGAAAAAATACAGTAGTTAAAGATATAAATGTGATACTGAATTACACTCCTAAAATATGGAGTTTGACATTTTATGAAGAGCTTTGGCTTTATTAAGCCTGGAACTCAGCAAAGAGAATAATTCTATGTAAGGCTTGGATGTCTGGTTTAATATATCTTGGTTTAGGGGACCTTTAATATCAGGCACACATTTTTCATCCAGACTCCCTATCTCCCTGAATGGCTCATGAAATTAAAGGAAATAGGGCTGTGTTTACTGGCTTGTGCCTGAGAAAGAAAGGTGGGAATAATAAAGGTGACATACAAACAGGCAAACAAATAGAGGTTTTCTTTGGGTTATGCATTTAACTAGTGGCATTTTTGCCGTGCCTTAAAATTAACAGGTTATTTTAAGAAGGATTTGGATAAATGTGAACAGGTTTAAAAAAGGCCACTAATATGATTAGAAGATTAGAAAGTTTAGCCTTGAGAAAAGTAGACTCAGAGGACCTCTAATTTACCAACTGTTCAGATTTTATAATGGTGCTAATCGAGTGGTACTTACCATCCATCCTTACAGTTGTAGCCATCACAGCAGCTCAAAGTCACACTGTTGCCATTTGCAACCTTCACTGCCAGCTTATAACAAGCAAAGTCAAGGAGAAGCTGGTTGCAAATGGAGACCATGTGATGCATGATTCACTTAACAGCAACTGGAGCTGCCATTTCTAAGTGGTGTGGACATGAGACAGTTGCTTTGTGAAAATTCTAATCTCAGTTACCATTGTTAAGTGAAGAATATCTATAGAACAGGAGTTTTGGCTGGCAGAATGCTGTAGGAGGTGGCACCTGCTTCATCTTCTCTTTAGCAGCATCTGCCAACTAGAACTAGGTACCCTCCAAGATCTGGATGGCAGTAGAGCCAAAAACATCTGGCTATTCAACCAGGGCTTTGATGAGAGAGAGTGAGCCCCCACCCCCTTTGTCATCTTTTATCTTAATCTTTTACCTCTGATTGTAATTTTTTATTGTTGTGAACCACCCAGGGTCATTGAGAATTGGGTATATCAATTTTGTAAACTATTAATAATATTAAGTTCTCTTCTAGGGCTGTGTCAGAGGTAGTAACAAAGATTAATAGACTGTTGGACAGACAGATGTTATTAGAGACATCTGGAGAAATTTTTAGTTCATTTATGCTCTGCTGCTATACGATAGAGTCAAGCTCCATAGCAGCTGGGGACTCTACATGTCTTTAATCTCTACATTATGGAATTGAGACTATTTATGCCAGAAAGTAAATCTCCCTTTGGCTGGAATAGCTGTTTTGAATTGGGGGGGGGGGGGGGGAAATGCATCTTGAGCTTGCATCAAATACCCACCGTAAATTTTCCCTTAATGTAGATTTTATTTTATTTAGTTTTATCCCATTTTTATTATTTTTATAAATAAACCAAGATGGTGAACATAATATTCTTTCCTCCTATTTTTTCTGCAACAACCCTGAAATGGTAACTGACCCAAAGTCACCCTGCTGGTTTTTCATGCCTAAAGTGGGATTAGAACTCAGTTTCCTGGTTTCTGGCTTGATGCCTTAACTACTGGACCAAACTATGTTGGACGAGCGATGTAAACAAGATTACTTTTCTGTTTTTCAGCCCGTAACTTCTGACATATATTACTATTATGTCATCGAACTGGCCTATTATTCGTCTCTTCTGTGTTCACAGTTTACTGATATTAAGCGAAAGGTAAGAAACAAGTTGTTTCCTAAGAACCTATAGGTATCCTTTTTAGTTAGTTGGGTTTACAAAATCTGCCCATAATAATAGAAGTACAACTGTTTGACCTTGATTAAACGCTATAGAATGTTACACCACAATTCAGAAGGTTAAAATATCTTAATTTGGCTAAAACAGTCATTCTAAAAGTTATATCTGGAGTATTCGGCTGTAGCACTAAATAAATTACTTAATTGTTTTTCAGATAAATCTGCTAGATGTTTTAATTTTTTTAAAAAAATATTCAGTAAGTTGAAATCAGTCTGATTTAAGAAGAGTGTTGTAGATTGGCGTTTCTCATTCTTTAGCCTTAAATAAAATTTAAAGGGTTGTGAGCAACCTACCTTCTTCAGAAGGAATTTCTAATGTTGGATGCTTATTTCAGGACAAACTTAATGGAAGGCTATCCAACGTTCATACAAACTCCTCAAATAAGATTGGTGGACTCTTAAAGGAAGAACAGTAGTCCTGCTCTTCCAATGGAGATTTTCTCCCATAAAATGAAATGCTGCCCTGTTTAAACTAACTGCCTTGAAAAAGAGAAAATAATTATATTCTGGGATTAGGATTGTTTTTTGAATCCTTGCAGCAGAGAAATAGTTCTTGTTTTCAGGGAGATGCATAGATAATTTGGATAATATTGATAGTCTTGAATCTTCAATTTCATTTAGATTTTGTGCATTGAATATGCTTTTGTGTGAGCATATACATCAGTTGATTAGTGATGAAGTTGTCTTAACTGCATTTAACAATCTGAAGAGCTGACAATATAATAAGCAATAAGAACCCATCTATGCCAGTGGGTCTCTGCAGGCCTTGGGCCTATTTCCCATCCTATGAGGTCCCACACCTTCCTCTTCCTCACACACACACACACTCAGATCAGTCACTTATCTTTTCACTAGAACTGTCCCAGGCACCTTTAAAAAATGTTTTCATTCTGTCTATTTCAGCTGGATGGAGGAAAATCCTATGAGATTGATTTTATAATTAAAATTATACAATTATTGTATTGTAATTTTAATTGCTTCTACATTTTACCTTTTTATGGTTTGTAAGTCGCCCATGGTTGCCTTATCGGCAAGAGAGGAAGCATATAAATTTAGCAAATAAATGACTAAATAATTGTAATACAATGGTAAGAGGAGAGAAGAAAAGGACAGAAATAGGTAGGATTACTATAGGAGTAAAACAACAGAATTGTTAAGGCCATAAATATACTACATAACCCTGTGCTACTTAAAAGTCATTCTTTTCTCCACAAAATACTAATGAGCTTTGAAAACTTAATCAGGCTTTGGAGACTAGTCAGAGTTTCTGTCATATCGTTGAAGAGTTGAGATCTCACTGAGAAGGAAACAGCATAGTTTCTTAAGAGCATAATTGAGTAACTGAAGCTTTAGAAACCAGCTCTCACTAATTAGTTTTAACTTGAAAGTATATTTTTGTGCCCTCAAGCAATTAGTATGTCATACAACTTTTCCAAAGTTGGGTTATTCTGAATGCTTCTTTTTGTCAGAGTACATTAATTCCTTGATCATTATAACTATTTCTATCCTGTTTCCTCTAAATTCAGGATTTCTTCATGATGTTTGTCCATCATGTGGCTGCTGTTGGACTCCTTCTCTGCTCCTATATAAACCACATGGTGCGAGTAGGTACTTTGGTCTTATGTCTCCATGATTCAGCAGATATATTTTTAGAAGTGAGTACTCTAGGTTTTATTATTTAATATTATAATTCAGTCTACAGTATTGATTTCCTTACCATTAATCTATGTGGAATCCTCCTCCCACAACACACAAAAAGATTAAAACAATGTGTTATACATAGCATGGTGATTTAAGGCACTTAAGGCAACACTGTTTCTTAAAATCAGTGTCCTTTGGAAATCATTTGTGAATGGCCTAGTGGTCAAGGCACCAGGCCAGAAAACCAGAGATCATGAGTTCAAGTGCTATTTTAGCCATGAAGGCCAGCTGGGTGACCTTGGGCAGATCAGACATTCTCAATCCAACCCAGGGGTGGGCAGTTATGGCTCCTTCATGACTCGTGGGCTTCAACTCCCAGAATTCCTGAGCCAGCCATGCTGGCTCAAATCCACGAGTCATGAAGGAGCCATAATTGCCCACCCCTGATCCAACCCATCTCACAAGGTGGTTGTTATGGAGAAAATGGAAGGAAGATATGTTGGATATGTTTGTCGCTTTGGGTTGTTTGTAAAAATAATGAAGGTGGGATACAAATAGATAATTATCTAAACATGCTTGGATGACTCTTCATGACAACCACCAAGTAATGGCATACGTCGATATGTAAGGAGCATGTGTTTGGAATACCATATTTTTCGGACTATAAGATACACTCCACCACCACCACCCCAAAAAAAGTGGGTGGAAATGTGTCTTATAGACTGAATACGGGCCCATTTTTGGCCTCCTGAACCCTCCGTGCATCCTGTTCTTACCCTCCCCAGGCCCCAGAAGCACTTTGCAGGTCAAAAACAGGCCCGCTTTTAGCCTGTAAAGTGCTTCTGTAGGCCGGGGAGTGCAAAAACAGGACGCACGGAGGCCAAAAACATTTCCCCCCCCCCTTGTTTTCCTCATCTAAATCTACATGCGTCTTATAGTTCAAAAAATACGATATATACTATCACTATCACTACAGGTAGTGCTCATTTTGCCACTGCTTCTTTTGCCAGCAGTTTGCAGTGATGAAAATGCAATTTGACAATCAGTCCTCACATTTATGACCTTTGCAGGTCTGTAAAGCAAAAAAAAAAAAAAAAGCTGGATTAAAATTATAAGCACAGTCATCAGAGGTGAAATTCAGCAGGTTCTAGCAGATTTGCTAGTAAATTTTCTAAGCAGTTCAGAGAACTGGTTGTTAGAAGAATTTTTTTGTTTTTTTCCACTTCGCAGGGTTAATTCTGTAAGGAAGGCAGGAAAAAAAACATTCTGGTGTTGTTTCTAGCCTAATCTTTATTGCCCTGCTGACAGAAACTGCCCACCCAGTCACATGACACCCCCAGCCATGCCCTCCAAGCCACACCCACAGAACCGGTAGTAGAAAAAATTGAATTCCACCACTGACAGTCATGTTTTCACTTATGCTAAGTTGCCAGTCCCAATTATGGTTGCTAAACAAGGCTTGCCTGTGCTTGTAACTGATGCTGACTTATATTACTGGATAACACCAGGCCTGATGCATCTTAATTTTGAGAGGCTGTTATTTGAGAGTTCTTGATTTTTGCTATAGTCATTTTCTATTAGCTCTTTCTGAACTTGTATTTTGAAAATAAAGAATATTGAGCTATTTTGTATATTTTTCTTCATTGGGACAAAATCAGATTCACAGTTACGGTACTTTTTTCTTAAAAAAAAAAAAAAGGATACCCAGTCAGTAGAATCTGTTTTGTAAATAATAATTTTTTTTACATGGGCAGCTAGAGTTGTTTTAATGCTTTCTGTTTTTCCAAGCTTGCAAAATTGTTCAACTATGCGAAGTATCAGCGACTCTGTGATGCCACCTTTGTATTATTTGGTGTGGTATTTCTTATTACCCGCTTGGGGATTTTTCCTATTTGGTAAGTATGATGAGGAATACCAAGCTGTAAATTATATACATTGGAAAGATCAAGGAAGTGGTTTGGTGGAGACTTAATATTGCAGTGTTCTCAGAGGTAGAAATGGTATTCAGGTAATTTAATTGTATATTTTTTATTTGTGAAATATAACATGTCAATAATAGTTCAATTAAAATTATACTTAATGATCCTGAAAACAAACTAAATTTTAAGGGAAAATATATAAAAATCCATAAAATATTCATAAAAATTGATCCAATATTACTAAATCAAAACTGTATAGAAAGTTGTCTTCTCAGTTTTTGAATATAAAAAGCATTTCAAATATTTATTCTGCCCGAAGATCATATGAACAAAAGTCTGCCCCCTGGCAATCTGCCCAATTGACTACAAATCTAGCAACACTCTATCTATTCCCTCTCTTCTCCCCCCCTCCCCCATCTTGCACCACTGGGTAGCCACATGGTTTGGGCTTGTTTCCTACCCTGTTATGTCCCACACTCTCCTCTCCACCCCATCATAGTTCAGTCCGCTTACTTTCTCTGTAGATCTTTGGGATGCAATTGATCTGCCTCTGGATAGAGTACAGAAGCCGCGTGGCACTATCTTAGAAACAGGCACCATTTGGGGAATGAATTGTGGCCACTCTGAAATGGTGCCCACTCTGGGATGTTGCTACATGCCCTCCATATTATATAAGAACCGCAATTTATGAACTGGGGAAGCACTGAACTCTGGGCCTCGTTCTGCATAAGGCCTCCGAGGAATGCTCCACTGAATAATATTTGCTATTCAAGAATAATGTTGCTCTAAGGAATAATTAAATTTACATGTGGATGGATCCAAATTTATTCAGTTGTTGGTGTTCCCTTTAGTTTTTATCCTCAAGGTGCTGAACATATCCTACATTCCCGCCTCCTATTTAGGTCAGGATAGATGATAACTCCTCAGGCAAGAAAGATGCACTGAATCCTTGAAGAGCTACTTCGTGCCCAAGATAGTTACATTTTAGTTTGACGAGACATACGTCTTTAATATTTGTTTCCGAGGATAATCTTCTCCCTGAGTTTAGGAAGGAGTGCACTGAGATTCTGTTGCCTTGTTAATTTTCTTGTAATTTGCAAATAAGGACCTTTTTTTTAAACTATGGGTACTAGACTTAATGATTAGGCCATATTATTTGCTATATCACTTAGCAAACCATTAGTGGGTGGTAGGAAAGCGGTGAATTTTTAATGTTGTTTTCGCTACTCTTATTTTAATCCCCTGGTTTCCTAATTGAGTCCGTTTCTCTCAGATTACACTGGGAAGTAGCTCTGCTGTTCCTTTGCTATGTATTTTGCAATATCATATGGTACTTCTTAGATTGCAAAGAGTGGGCTAATTTTTCCCTCTCCTGGCAAAGAGGTCTCCTCAGAAAATCACAAGGCAAACGTAGCTAATGAAGACTGGCAGGAGAAGCGCTGCCAAGTCTCATGAGCTCCCTCTACAAAAGTAAGCTGACTTCATTAACTTTCTTTTCAACTTTCTATGTGGTTCTTTTTAAAGCTATCTAGGCAAGTGGAAAGCCTACTATAGGTTGATCACACATTTTTATTTATTTAAAAGATTTGTATAGTCACCCATCTTAAACAATGTTTCTAATTCTGTGAGACTTATGTCTTCCAAATCCTGAAAATCATTTAACAAATAAAACAGACCATTTTCACTGTTCTCATCTAAGGAATTGGTAAGCAATTCACCAGATCACTGTGGGGAAAAACAAAGTGGAGAGAAAACTTGTATCTCTTCACAGTTACTTGCTGTTATATTAGCGGTCAGAGGTTTGAGGCATTTTTGCTCTTTGTAGATAAAAATGTAATGGGAGAGAAGTTTCCACTGTTTTAGATAAACTGTTTCTGGTCTAGAATTTGGGTCTTGTAAAGTTCAGAATAAGACAATGAATGCAAATCTCTCCTTGTTTGATTTCTAGGTTACTGAATACTACTCTATTTGAAAGCTGGGAATTAGTTGGCCCCTACCCATCCTGGTGGTTGTTCAATAGCCTTCTCTTAACAATACAAGTATTACATATCATCTGGTCCTACTACATCATTCGCATTGCCTACAAAGCCATGGCACGAGGAAAGGTATGCACAACTAATTCCATTATCAGAAAAATGAGTATGAGTTTCATTTTCTTCACAATGTCTTTTGAGTCAATCACTGAAGAAAGAGGTTTGCCACCAATGGTGGGATGCAACTGGTTTTACTACTGGTTTGGTGCACATGCATGTGCCATCTGCACTGCTGCATGGCTTATAAAATGCAAGTATTGACCTTACCGGAGGCAGCCCAGGTCAGTAGGAAAGCTGTTGCGCTCAATTCAGCTGTTTTGGGGGGAAAAAAGGGATATCAGACAGGATAGAGATGGGGTGGGCGGGCAGGCGGGGCCAAATGCTTGTTGCCACTACCAGTTCACTAGAATGGGTGTGTCCAGGCTGAATACCACCACTGGTTGCCACCTCACTGAAGGTTTCCATCCTAAACTACTATAATGCATACAATAGTTACATTCTGTACTGTAATATGCAGCAAAGATTACTTCAGACAAACTTGACTCTAGTAAATAGGCTCATTAATATTGTTTTCTGGTCAACACAATGGAAATGGTTTGCCACAGCTTTCTTCCATATTTTTTTCAACTTTCCATATTAGCCTTTAGCATTGAGATTTCCTAATAGTCTTTCATCTAAACAAGGTTCAACCCTGCTTAGAGCTTGTATGTTTATTTGTTTTTTGAGATATCAAGTTCAGCTAGATTTTGTCATCTAGATCAGAGGTCACTAACTGGTGGTCTGCAGACCACCAGTGGTCCATGAGAAAATTCTGGTGGTCCACGATGCACCCCGGGTGGAGGAGCTTCTCCAGGATGACCAGTAAGCCAGTCCTGTGACTAGAGCTCATGGTAGGCAACTTTGCAGGTGGTGAAACACGCAGAGAGTAGCACAGCCCTCGCGGCGGGAACAACGGAATGATGCTGTTAGGGAGAAAAGGGGGAGGGCGCGGACGGGCTGAAGCAATGGATATCAACAACCCATGGTTCTTTCATTCCCCTGCTGTGGTTCCCTGTCAGCTGCCCCGCCCCTCGCCTTCCTCTCCCAGTCACTCCTCACCCAGCCCGAGAAGGTAAGGGCAGAGGGTGGAGACTCACTGCATATTCCTTGCTGTGTCCCACGGCCGCTTCTGGCCCTTGTTGGTGCTGCATGTACCTCTCTGGCTCAGGGAGACGTGCAACTTCCTCTCCGCCCCGAGACACCAGCCCAACCCGGCTGTTTCTCTCTGCTGCTGCTGTTGGAGCAGGTTGTTCATCTCCCCCAGCAAACGAGGTGCCATCCAGCACAAACAAAGAACTGCCTGTGAGACCCAGAGAGCGCCAGAGAAGCAGAATGTGTGTGTGTGTGTGTGAGAGAGAGAGATGAGAGAGACCGAAAGAGAGAATGAGAGAAATAGAGAAAGACAGATGAGAGATGAGAGATACAGAGAGAGAAAGTGAGAGAGACAGATGAGAGACAGAGAGAGAGTTTGCAGAAACAGGCAGCCAAGCTAAGTGTCTGAAGGACCCCATTCCATCACTGGGAGTCCAGGTGCTTCAGCAAGTGGTGGTTCAGTGAATGGCGTGCTGGATTCATATTAGTGGTCCGTGGGGTTTAAAATTATGAATTTAGTGTCCCTGAGGTCCGAAAAGTTGGTGACCCCAATCTAGACTACTTTGTGCAAATCAGATCAGTTTTTCAAGCCTTTTAGTCATGTATATAGGACTCAAGTTGAGTTTATTAAAAATACCTGGTTGTTCACAGATCTTTATGGTACTGGAAAAGGAAATGGGGGCAGGAAAGGTAGAAATACGTGGTTGTCAAGGGTGTGACAATGGAGAAGGATTCCTCATGGATTAATGCATTATGAAATATAAATAACATAACATTTATAGACACTTGCTTATAAAACCATTCTACTTTGGAAGTATTGAGTAATTCAATATTTTTAATAATCTGGAATTGAACCAGCTGTCCTCCAAACATTGTGTAAAAGGATGATAATGTGATATTTTTATTTCTATTCTGGGCCAAACTCACCAGATGCAGGCTATGGCTAGCTTCATGTGAAGGGGGATGAAACTCCTTCATCTATCCCTCAACTCCTTGCTAAATTCTCTCTCTTCCATTTTTGCAAATGCAGTCCTAGTGATCCCTCCTTGGACAGGGAAAGATGCCACTTGCTGCTTGTGTGTTTAGAGGTCTATGTAAAGTTGAATTAATATAAGGCAAGCTTATGTAATGGGAGCATCTGGTGTTATCTGTGGGCATCGATTATCTAGATAGAGCAAGTTGTGCTGATAGGAAGAGAGTTACAAACCCATGCTGGGTTAGGCAAGTAACTGAATCTTATGTCTTTTGCTTGGGAAAAAAATGCTTATCTTCCCCTTTGGATTCCTACATATTTTCAAACCAAGCTTTTAAAATAATAATTATGAAAAACAAGCTCCCAAGCTGTCAAATATTGTGAAATCACAAATCATATATGGGACATCATGTAGAGCTGTGGTGGCGCACTGGTTAGAATGCAGTGCAGTACTGCAGGCTAACACACTGCTCAATCCAGGAGTTTGTTTCTGAGTGGCTCAAGATTGATTCAGCCTTCCATCCTTCCAAGGTTGGTAAAATGAGGACCCAGACCATTGAGGACAATATGCTGACTCTGTAAGACAGCATAGAGAGGGCTGTAAAGCCCTATGAAGTGGTCTATAAGTCTAAGTGCTAATTGCTATCATGCCAAATGGCTAACATGTTCTAATTTTAAAAAAATGGAGATTACATGGCAAAAATGTCCTAAATTCAGATTTTATACTATGAAGGGAGGGGAGGGAACTCTCACTGAAAAGTCACAATACATGTTTATCTTTTGTGAAGTTTTTGCGCTTATATTAAAAGAATTCTTCTAGATTATTCTTTCATGCTTCTAATTATTAAAAGATGAATAGATTTAGAGTTAATCTGAAAGCTTCATCTACAGTACTTGCTGATAAGACAAGTACTGATTAGGACCATAACTGCTAGTGTACAAGGAAAAGATTTTTCAAAAGCTTTCACAAGAACAGAGAAATATTATTTTAGTAACAATCACAATGTAGTTTATTGAAGCATTATGTAAGAACCTCCTATGTAAAAACTACATTTCACATTTCAAGATAATCAGGAATTTGTGCCATGAGAATATCTAAATCACACTTAGTTTGTCTGAATACAAGAGGGAACTAAAGTTTGTGATGAACAAACCAAAATATCTTACTACTGAATCCTTCTTCCCTTTGTATAGTGGTTATTTCAGGCCTGTGTCTGCAGTGTTCCTGCTAAAATTGAGATTTTTGAAATTTGTAACCTGTAAAATTGCTTGCTTGGGAGATAGCTCATTGAGACAATTTAGTTTTTACTTCTTTTCTCCTGAGGATCAGTAAGTGAGAGCAGAGACAGTGGGTTTTTGTACATCACGTCTAATACAGTAGAGAGCTGACTTAGCTAAACATGCCATAAAAAATGCTTTAAGCATCTATTATAATGTAGGAGAGGGATTTTTGGTAACGTAGGAAAGGGATTGTACAATTTACAATCACTGAATTCATTATTAAATACAGGAATCTAAATGATTTATGATTAGAGTGTAGAACTGGAGAGTCTCAGAAACCAATATTTTTACAAATCTAAGGAATTCTATTCCAGTATTATGCATTTACTTTTCAAAATAACATTTTTTATATTTGGATGATTTTTCTATACTGGGTATTCATATTACCCTCATTTTCTGTTTGTATCTTCCTATTTTCCTTTATCTTAATTTTATTTCATAGTTACTAATTTAAAAGCATATATGTGTATTTCTGCTGACTGGCTTCAAATAATTTCAAAGTATGAGGTCCCTTCTCTTTGGTTTTCTCTCCTGATCAGATTCCTAGTCAGGAGTGGACTCTTCCCTGTAATCTCCATTCTCTCTCATTCCTTTTCTCTGTACCAGACTGAAGCTGTATCTCTTCTTTTTTATGTAAATGCCATCTCTGCTACAGTTGTAAGGGAAACGGGGAAGGCTGCTTTTTCTTCCTCCTGGGCTTTACATGCTATCATCCCAAATTAAATCTCAGCTGCCTAATGTCAAGTGGAAACTGTTTCACATATCTCTTTCAAATTATTATTCTGAAAGCCACTTGCAGGAAAATCGAAGCTTAGACTAGAAAGTTATAATCTTCAGTATTATTCATCTCTTGTACCACCAACCACTTGTATTAATTTTAAAGTTATTTTTATTTAATAAATCTTTTTTTAAAGCAAAAAAAAGTGATTAGAAAGATCAGACACAATAAAATGTTCAAATATTTTATTTTAGATCACATAAGCTTTATGATGAAAAACTATAATGTGCAAAATATAAAATCCTGGTCATTTGTTGCTTCTCAAAATAATACTTTCGCTCATCTTGGGAAAGTTAAAATGAGATTTTACCAAACAGGTGTTGTACAGGACCCACAATTCCAGGTCTCCTCCTGATGATATAAGGATGTTAGGGATTCTGTCATAATGCCCTAAGCATTTAGGACCAAGCCATCATGATATTTAAAAGTTAAAATTGGGACAACTTATAATTGGAATTGGCCCTAGAAATCCAGAATATAAATGCTTTAAAGCATTTCTCAACAGCTTTCTTGAAGCTGCTTCAAGAAAACAATACTCATAAATTAAGAATAGATCACAGTCCACCTTTTTCTGTTTTCTCTTGTGCAAGAAATTTCGTGCAAGAGCAGGATATTTACAGCTCTAAAAAGCAGACCTCTCCAATTAGCCTTAGCAATCATTAACTTGCCACTGGTATGGCCTTATTCTGATTTTTATGCGCCTTACTTAGGCTGTTCAAAGTGCATACACCTGGCTGAGAGTAATCAGGGGTGAGGCTAGTCTGAACACATCCTACCCTTCTTAGCCTTGCTAAATCAGAGGTATACTTACCCTTGGCAAGTGTTCAAATGATAATATAAAATTGTTGGCTCTTTAAGATCTTAGCAGTTCAGCCTTGCTTATTAATCTCAATTAATGCTTTTATTTTTCTTTCAGCAGTAATATATTGCCACCTTGTGGCAAGCCATACTGCTAAACCTTTGAAGTTTATGGAATTCTGGTTTCTTTCCCTCTTTCAGTCGAAATGGGTGAGATCATCCGTGGTTTTGGGGTGAGTTTCCACCAGTATGCGGACGACACCCAGTTGTTCATTTCCACCCCA
>JAEANM010001586.1:0-10765 GCA_017656035.1 Myanophis thanlyinensis
ATAAATAAATAAATAAAATATGCACACAAATGATGATATGGTCAAAATACTCACTTGCCTAATAATTGTGCACTCAGTATATTTCCTTTAGGTTTTCTCTGACGTCTTTGTCCTATTCTTCAAACATTTACAGGACAGCAATATTAAACTGGTACCACAGAAACTGAGTTTCACAGAATGACCAAAATAAAATTAATATTTAAAATGCAGAATGTGTTTTAAATATAGGCGTGTAAGTATAGTAAGTTATAAATATAGTTAACAAGTATTTTCATTCTCTCTTATTTTTCTAAATTTAAATATGTGAAACAATACCAAGGGTATATAGATGGGTCTTCCTGTCAGTATACATTTTTTTCAGATCTACATCAGGTCGCTTGGCATGCTTTTCCTCATAATCCCCAGTCTTAGGATGTTTATGTCTGAAGATAAAGTGTAGTTTATAGTCTTCTCCGCATTTATCTGGCCCAAACATAATTGTGTATGATGTTTTATCATAGAAATATTCCTGTAGGATAAAAATGAACACAATATTTTGTTTGCACTAATTAGTGGGTGACAGCTCATTATTTTAAAGATTTAAAAGAAAGTTTTTAGAAATTAATAGCATTTCTTTAGTTGTGGTTCATGACAACAAAATGGAAAAAGCAATATATAATTGATAATGTTCAGAATGAGACCTAAAAAGATAATTATTTGACCTTCTGTTGCATAGGAATTTCCTACTGCTAACCTTCCTCTTCCAAAAATAGGACTCTTGCAAGAAAAAAATGTGGCTGAAAAACAGTATATAGCAAGAAGAAAATAATAATTAGATCTGATTCTAGATATTTAAAACTAACCTTCCAATGAAGGCTTCCAAGACTCACTGTGTGAGCATAACTCACTCAAAAATGAATAAAACAAGACCAAGGTTCTAGTGGGAAAAGAAACTGGTAAAACTAAAATTGAGTCTGAAAATGGGTTGGGTCAGAGAACACAGGCTACAGAAAATTAGATTGCCACGGTGCCTGCATTCAAAAGGGGATGTTGGCCAACATCTTGGAATGTTGGTGAATGCTTCATTCTAAGTCCCCTTCTTCCCAGTTCCATGACCCAGAGGAGAACAAATGAAACTTGTTTTGCGCTTCTTAATGCAGCAGTTCCAAAGATTCCGGGCTTTACAAATTGATGAAAGAGGAGAGGGGATGATTTCACACAAATGGTGGGCAAATGCACGTGCATGCCCACTGCGTGCAAGTGGAGCTATGCACATCTGTGCTCACCCGCCATTTTCACAGCCCAACTCTGCACAGGCTTTAGCCTAGGGGTTGAGGACCCTTGTCCTAATGCACATATACATTCAGAGATGCAATACAAGTACAGTACCTAAACATAGAGAAACAATGGGTTACATTATTACCCAGAAAAAATACATGTCTCTCCCTTATGGCCACTTCTGATAAAGTACTGGAAACATTTTCAGAAGCCATGCTTAACAAGCTTTCCTTTTCTTGTTATAATTATATAACATATCAGCAATATGTGGCAATTAATTTAAATATTAATATATTAATGGATTAAAATTAGAGTTCCTTATTTTCAAATCCTAACTCAAATTCTGGAATAAATTAACCAAAAATAAGAAATTTTAGTTAACAACAGTTTATTCGAACCTATCTTTGAAGATCACTAATCTTCAGCCAATGGAAATATTTCAGCTTAATTATCCTTGTAAAACTATTACAGTAATGAAATTGGAATAGGTAAGAACAAATATGTACACTTAACTTCTTGGGACACAGGTAGGATAGGTCAGATTACTATTTTTCATTTTATTGTGATTTTTTTTGAATATGCCAGATGAAAAAGCTTGTAATATTCTGAATCTTTTTACATAACAATTTCAAACCTGCTGATTGGTATCATTTTATTCTTTCAGATTGAATTTAGTTTAATTTTCTATATTTATATTACAGTTTTATATTTCCTACAACTACTAAGAATATGACTGAAGGATGAGGAAAAAAATAGCCATAAGCAGCAAAGGTTCTAATTAATGAAATATATATATATCAGGCTAGTATATGCTTATTTACTAAAAAATAAAAATAAAAATTGAAGTATGTAAGTGGTGCCTATTTGTGTATGAACCTCAGTAATAAAAACTGATTATAAGTACTGAAAGTTTGGAAGTTCTCCTTCCAAATACTGCAACATGACTGATCAAATAATCTCTTGCAGTTATTACGTACCAGATCCAAATCGTCACTTTTGGATAGAAGTTTAACATATGCACCACCACAATCAATGCCATCCTGAAAGTTCACTTCATATCTGCATAACAGAAACACATTAATACTCTTTTGCAGATAAATATTAAGTTTCTTTAGCTACCAGTTCCCAGTTACTTCAGGCACTGTGTCGTGCAGTTTTTAGTGTCAGTTACTATCTGTTTTTCTCCCTGTGATTGACCTAAAGCATTTTAAATTTGTTTTGAACATTTAAAGTTCCATATTAATCTTGTACTCTGTTTATACCAAAAATAATTTCAATGCATTTTGAAAACCAGATGCTAGAAGTGGAGGGGCATTGATATTAATATTATTATTATTATTATTATGGTTCATTGCACATTAGATGTTTAAACTGGATTTGGCAATTTTATCCACCTATAGAGTCCTTCTCAAGGACCTGAGATGGGCGGATGTTGTTTAGTAGACAGGTATTGTCACAGGATATATTATTATTATGGTTGATTGCACAATCAGTCAGATATTTAGACTGAATTTGGCAGATTTATCCACCTATCGAGAGTTGTGGTTATTATTATCATTATTTCACGTGTAAACATATACTTACTGTACAATTAGTGGTGTACTATCAAAAATAAATGGCTTTGCTAACATAGTTGATATTGCATGATGTTTTGCTACTGATTTTAGTACCAATCCTCTGTCACCAGGCACCATGTTTTCTTTTAATGGTTCTATTTCCCATCTTCCTAAGTGAGGTAATACAGCAAGAGAAAATAAAAAAGTGAAATTTTACAAACACAACTATGAGAAGAAATGTGTCTGTCTGTCTATCATCTATCATTAAAATAAAAGATAAACTCCAATAAATACAAATACCATGTGGCATCAACCCACCAACTAGACCAAGAGCACCTTTCTTTTCTGTAAAATGTAACAGATAAGTCATCAAAGTCTTCCAGAATCCCAAAAGGTGTAAGTCTGTTCAGAGATCTGTTCATGATTAGGGCCAAAATTCAATGTCTCTTATATTCAAATTAAGTTACATTTGTTTCAAGACAAAAACCAGATCTTGTGTATGATCTCCCACATATACCAGACTGTAAGTAAATTGAGTCACATCTATTATTGTCATGGCAGCCATGAACCTGATCTTAATTTGAAATCTGGATGGGTACATTTATGACAAAGATCCTTTGTCCTCTTCCTCCATCCAGGTCTTGAAAGTAGAGGCCAGATCAGCCCCCCTCATCCATAATCAAATCATGGATGAGTAAGGTTTTACTACAAACAGACCTGGCATTAAATGGCAGAAATTCTTGGATTCTAAATTACCTGGAACCTCGGTCCCCAGTATGAAAAGTGAGAACTGGAAGGGAGGAAATCATACAAAGATGTCAAACCCACTTACCCTGCGTGTAGCCCATTTCTCTTAGCTCATCACAACCAAGTACCGCTTTCTATTTCTGGAGAAGCAATGTTAGACTTAAGATGACTCTGTGGAGAGCAAAGCCAATGGCTGCAGTAGAAAGAGGAGTTGGTTAAAGAATTGGTTCCTCAGAATTCTTCTTCGGAACAAGGATGGGCTGGGATTATCCACAAGTGATACAGAGGTTCCCCATGAGGAAACCATAAGACAGCGGTCTTCAGTGGGTTTTAGTGCTCTGGGAGTCCAAGGGGAGGGGGGGGAAAATCCCTCCTAAGTCACAGATCAGCACCTTTAAAAGAACACTGAGTTCCCATACTTCCTCTCTTAACCACCTTCGGAAGCTGCTTATTAAGAAACTTGAGAAAAGGCAGCTTTCATGACAACCAGGTGAATTTCCTTCTGTCCTTGATGAAAAAAGTTTCATGCATGTTTAAGGACTTTAAAAAGAAAAAAAATGAATTAACAGCAAAAGAGTGATTAGAATGTTGATTTTGGAAAGTTAATATAAACAGATTAATGGGACGGATGTATTAAAAACTATTTCCTATGGATTGCTCAACTTTTTTCAAAAATATATATGAAAATTTTGAAACTAACTGTAAGAAATCCGCCCATGGGAAAGCGTTGATTAAAAAAAAAACCACATGATAAGAGGGAACTTTGAAGGTTGACTAGAGGAAACCAGACTGAGCTAAAGATTACAATTAAAAGAGAGAAAACCTATTAATACAATGCAGCAATATTATTTGACTGTGGAAATATTCAAGGATATTTTGAGAAAATGCACTAAGAAATGACTTGTTTGCTACTACAAAAATAGATTCAGAAGAGGTGCAGATTTTACCGGACAAAATAGAGACCAGGGCTGATTTTAGTATGGATTTTAAAATAAATTTTAAAATGCCAGACTACAAGAATGATACAGAAAAAGATGATACACTGGATTTGCAAATGAAATTGGCCAATGTCTTACTAATTAAAGGGAACATACATAGTAATAATGATAATGAATTAAATGAGTAACTTGGGATAGCTTTCTTATGTTGGAATTACAAAAGAGAGGTTCTAATCTACAGTGAAGGAATTTCTGAGTGGAAACAAAATGCATTGTCACAAGGAAATGTTTTTGCTTTTAATCTTAAACTATCTTCTTGTGAGCCCAAAAGCATACTATGGTATTATGATAAAATGATTGAGAAAAACTAAAAGTGCTACAAGTACAACCAGCCATGGTGCAATTTGTATGGAATTTTAATTAACAATATAAGAAAGAATATACATAAGAAGTACTACTACTGAAGTTGAAACAAAATATCCAAATAAACTTCCACAAAGCTTGCATTCATTAATAATACTAAGTTTATGCCTTACCATCATACTTTGCAATATTTTCATCTGTATCCTCCTTTTTGGTCTGAGATAAAACCCAGCTGTTTAAAAAAAAATACATATACACATAACCAGATCATACAAATTCCTGGAAGTTCAGACTGTCATTTGTCACTCATTTAAAGTTTGGTCTGACTATATATGGGTATTTGAAATGACCTAATTCTGAGGTGCTAGAAAAGTTTGTATCAATTCAGATTACAACATTGGGGATGGGGGTGGGTGAGTAAATGCTTCTTTTTAAAACAAAAGATAACCCCTCACAAGTGAAAACCAATTAATGAGAATTAAACTGAAATTGTACTCTGATCACTCAATAACTAGTTTTCAGAGATGGTTAAATTTATTCATTTCAATGCAAAAAAACGATAAAAACTGCAATATGCATTCATGATAAAATGATGCTTGCATCACTAGTGGCAGTATCTAGCTACAATGTCTTCAGTTAGCCTCTTTTTTGATTGTCTGTGATTTTTTTTTTCTAGAAACAAGAGTCCGATCCAGTGAGATTATTTTCAATTGCTTAGAATTATGTGCCCCTAATAGTTAAGTTTCAGCTTCATTATTAGTGCTTCCAATGAGCAGCAAACTAACATTGGATGAGTTGCTTTTATTTGGGTCCAGCGTGTTGCTATTTTCTCCAGCTTCACAATTCAAAGCCCTGGATTTTTCGTTGTTCAGCCTTTCTGGAGATCCAGCTTTTCCAGCCATATATTCAGCTGACAAAACCAAAATCCTGATGATACATACCTTTCTCAGTGTCTTTGCACTTTTAATATTTTATCTTGTCCTAGTCCCTTTTCTTCATGGCTGCAATCACTATTCCTAGAAAGACAAAATCTGGCACTACTTTAATTCTTCCACCTATTTGTATTGGACTGAGACTGTCTATTCATGAAATATATATTTTTATATCTAACAGCAGACTGGCTTTTTCACTCTCTTCTTTCACCTTTAACAAGCCATTCCTTTAGTTTTCTTCACTTTTACTTATTCAAATTGTAACATAATCTTACTGTATCTGCAGGTTGTAGAATTTCTGCTAGCAATTTTATTTCCAATTTCTTCTAATCCAGCATTAAACACTATACAAACTTGGTGCCATAGGCATTTTCAGGAGGTTGTTATGTTTATTATTCTGTCAAATCATTTGACAGACATTGGTGTTTGATGAATTATTTTTTCCAAATCGGAATCCTGTATTTGTTCTGTATTCTCTTGTAAACATTGTTTCCAATCAGTTTATAAATTCTTCAATAGGCAGATGAGTCAATCCAGTATAATATACCGCAATCTGAAGCCAAAGACTTTGTATAACCAATAAAGCAAAAATGATTTTTTAAAATATACTTGTAATTTCCATTATCATCAGATATTAGTGATATTTCAGGTGCCTTTGCATCTTCTGAATCTAGCTTGTATTAAATTTGGTATTTGATCAACTGATATTTTCTGGATCCTTGCCCATGCTTTGTTGTCCTACATATTTCTGAAATACATGTAGTGCTTTAGCTGTATTATCTTAGGTTTCTAAACAGTGTGGTGGTAACTTCATCAATTCCTACAGCTTTGTGATTAGCAATATTTTCTAGGACCTATTTAACTTTACTTTCTAGAACGTCTGACACTAATTCAATGATCAAACCTTCATATGTATCATTAATTTGGGAGTTTTATATGAGCCTATTGTTTTTCCATATATTCTCGACATCTCTTTATATATTTTTTTCTTTCCCTTTCCCCTTTTGAAATTTTTTAAAATAAACCTTTTATCTTTCTATTTTGTTATTATATTGAATTTCTTTGCAATTATTTAGATTTATCTCCAGTTTCTTTTTGCACTTCTTTGGGCAAGTATCCCCTCTCTTCTGCTTTTCACCCTTCTGTTTTCATTCTACTAGAAAACTAATGTAATGAATGATGTAATGAATTTTAGCTCAGAGATTATCAAATCTAATACATTCTCTCCCTGTGTTGCATAATTAATTATAGGGAATATTGCCAAGATCACATTTTTTTACAGTTTTGTTTCCCTTAAGTGTAATCTCAATTTGAAATAATGAAATACTGTAAAATAAAGAAACATAAGAAACTCATGGAGAGAACTGTCTCCAAAGAAGAAGGTAGGCAGTGCCTACCATGATTGCTAGTTAAGTGTTTTAGGGCATTAGAAATGAAACTGACTAGTTATTGTATTAACTAATATAAGGAAAACAGAAATAAAAGTATAAATCATCATTATTATCATCATCATCATTTTTGGGGAAATGCAATGATGAAAAGAAGAGCTGCTGAATTTTACGGTAAAAATGCCTTTTAGAATAGAATGAATGTCTACCACTCCTCTTTTCTTCTCCCTCAAATGAAATCACAGAGCTCTCCTTCCTCTCTGCCTTAGCAATTTGCATTAAAAATGCTTAAGATGATGGATATGAGAAACTTGTGGAACTAAGACATAATGGAAAAAGGCAAACATTGGAAGGGAAATGACTGCCATGGAGGCTGGCTAGTATCACAAAGGGAATGTGCCTACACCCTTTAAATCACCCCAAATGTATCTCTGATAAAACTCATTACTGGTCAAATGACTTTGCTTCCAAAGTGAATTTTTTTACAGGTCTGGAGGCTGTCCTTGGCCAATGTTTAAAAATGACATTTTCTAAATTTTAATTTAATTTTATTTTTTATACTAACACAGCTAATGACAACTTATCAGAGATGAGGAAAATGTAATGATGCCAAGGGGAAAAACTGGTGCCAAGACTTAATTGTGCTGTAGTCAAGTAGAGCGGGGAGTAGGCTTAAGAAGTGTCCTAGTTTCATTTATCTTCATTATATTTTTATTTACTAAAAAAACTCACTCCAAAGCATGAGAGCAAGATGTAACTAGTTATAAGCAGCAAGGTGTAAACTATCCATCTATACTGCAAATACTCATGACTTTTGGGCAAGGTTGTCAAACTCAAGGTCCGCAGGCTGGATCCTGGCCACAAGGTGCTTAGATTTAGTCCACGGGGTTGTCCTGGAAACAGCAAAGGACCGGCCCGCAGTGTCTGCCAGCAAAAATGGAGCTCCATTTTCGCTGGCCGAAGGCTAGCAAAACAAACTAAAAACAAAACAAAAGGAGCAATGTTTCCCCTTTTGCATTTGAGCATGCAAGAAGGGACAAGAAAGGAGAAAGGGAAAGAGGAAAAACAAAGCAAAAGAAGGAAAGGTGGGAAGAAAGCAAGGAAGGAAAAATAAGGAAAGAGGGGAAGGAAGAAGAAAGGAGAATGAAGAGGGAAGGAAAAAGAAGAGGGAAGTAAAAAGAAGAAAAGGGAAGGAGGGAGGGAGGGAGGGAGGGAAGGAAGGAGATTAGGAGGGCGAGTCTGAGCGAAGTCCTGCCTTAGCACTTGGCCACCACAAGTACCCCCGACATGAGTGATGTCGAGCTAGCCAAGCCCACCTTGGCCACATTACTCAGCCACACCCATCTCGCCCCCCCCCCAAGGTCAAACACAACCCTCAATGAAATCGAGTTTGACACCCTTGTTTTAGGGCTTTTGTTGAGAAGCACTTACCTGGACAATATCGCATCATCAAATGTTTCAGTAAAGTACACTTCTCCTATAGGCTCTGGTGTTTTGTATTCAACCTACCAAAAATTTATAAAAATTATAAAAAGAATCAGAATCAGCACCTACAAGTGAATATATTAAAAGCGCTAAAAGAAAATTAAATATCTGTGCATTATCAATCAAGTACTTCATTCTCATGGAATGTTCATATTATCAGCAAAATACAGTCAAAGCATATTTCTCTCTGGCTTTTTTTTAAATCAGAGATTCATGTAAAGCACGCAACAGTGATAGATTGTTTTTAGAGCATGGTTTGGTTGTTCATATATGCACGGTTGGTAGCATTTACCCCATGAACTCAAACAATTACAATCTAAATTTTATTTTTCTAATTTATTTATAATTGACTTTTCTTTCCAGAGCAAATCAAAAGTTTAATTACTAAAGTATCATAAATTTATGGAGCAAATTATTTCTTTGATATTTCAGAAGCTAACATATTTATTATGTATGAACTTTCACAGGAACCTTCATTATAAACTACACAAGGCAAAAGCAGCAGATGTGAAATAGCAATATATCAAGTTTGAATTATTTTGAGAAAAAAATATTCAACAGGTACCAAATACATTTACTATATACCCTTTTTACCAGTTCAGTGAGATTTTAGATTCTTCTGAAAAATACAAATACTAATTGATACTGTTTCTGGTTTCGTAATAAATATTGTAAATGTAAATTAAATTTACCAAAATCTAGGAATATATATCGATGGATGTTCTGAGCTGATGGATGGAATGAGCTGTGCAAATATAAACAGCCACCTACTGTTTATTAAGCAATATGCTTAATTTTTAAAAAACACACAAGATGGATATGGCTTTAGATTCAATTTATGAATCTAAATCAGATGTATATCTTATTGTCTCTAGATAAAACAATAAGATATACATCTGATTTAGATTAATAACTGATTTATACACAGCATGATTTTACATCTCAGGACTGTGTGAGGGTAAAGCATCATTGGTAACAGGTCCACTGGGTTAAAAACAGGACAACATTATAGGCCTGTCAGAAGAGAATGCAAAAAAAAGCAAATGAATAAAAAAATCCGCTAATATATGGCACAGTTTATGACATTTTATAGTACCAAAATAAATTTTAAAAGAAATAATGTATTGTGTCTGAATTAACTTCCAGGAATTTATAATATTCTTGGTATTTTATTATTTCTAAAAGTCATAATGAACTGAACAGTAAAGTTTACAGTCAAGTAGCTGTAATTTTAAATTTTAATTTATACATGAAAATGTTACCTCCATGGAGGATCTTCCTGTCTCGGTGTTAGTGTCTTCTGAACTTTGGTCAAAATTTTCTACTTCAACTTCTGGATCTTCAGATTCTGCACTTACTAAACTTAATAGTAAGAGACTCAGACATAACAAATCCCACTGACGTTGCATTCTGACCACCTGTAAAATGTAATTATCACAAAGTATTATTATTTTAAGAAGCTGGTGTTTAAAGGTTAAGATAAATCAAACAAAGCTACTGCTGGGAGTTTTTGCTTTTATCTTTCCAGACAACTAAATTTATTGGATTAATCTAGATGCTGTAGCTGCGATGTGAACATAGATAAGGAAAGAACTGTTTCATAACCCAAACTCCAATTTATTTTCCAATTAGAAAAATTATCAAGTTTCTTATACAGCAATATCACTTGGACATACATGCTGCTTCACAGTGCTTTACAGCCCTCTCTAAGCCATTTATAGAGTCAGCATATTGTCCCCAACAATCTGGGTCCTCATTTTACCAACCTCGGAAAGATGGAAAGCTGAGTCAAACTTGAGCCTTTCAGGGTGGAATTGCCGAACTGCAGGCATCTAATAGTCAGCAGAATAAGCCTGCAGTATTGCATTCTAACCACTGCGCCATAGCTCTTAAAAATATACCTATTCTTAGTGTAATACAAAACCCCCCAACATTCTTATTTTCAAAATAATTTAATTGTATTCAAGTTTAAATGTCATCCATATATAAGACATGCTAGAGTGCCTGCAATTGATCACAGAATATTTGCAGGTGAATCTAATTCACTACTACTCTGGCAATGAGATACTTAGATTTGTCTACATATGTATGTATGTATG
>JAEANM010001586.1:10775-27163 GCA_017656035.1 Myanophis thanlyinensis
CATACATACATACATACATGCATACATATATGAGTATATATATTTTATTATGTGGAGGATGAAAACAGATTGGAAAAATAAGGAAACTCTTCCAAGCGCTATGAACTACGTAAGTGGTATAATGGAACGGGAACTATATACTGAAAGTTTGTACATTTTTGTACATTTTTGTACAATAACAATATTAACATCAAATATTCCTCAGAAGATTCTTCCTACTTAAAAGACCCTCTACTACTAAAATATGAAGTTAGGACAATAATGTGGTCATTATCAAGTCAGAAAGCTAGAGGAATTGATGTAATATGGCAAGCAAATTACAGAAGAATCTTAAAAGATTCTAATCAAACTATGCCAGCAAATCTAAAGAACTGCAAACAAACAAGAAATAGTCTAAGAAACATCAGAGAAAGAAATGTAAAGAGTGTGTAAATCATTAAACAATATCCTTAATTTCACAAGTAAGAAAAGAATGTTTAGGATCATTCAATGCAGATTATAACCCTACATGGGAGATGCCAGATGTTCAACATGACTTTAGATAAGCCCAGAGAACATGATAAATTATTGCTAATGCAAGCTGGATAATTTAGAAAACCAAAAAGAAAACAGTACATGCTTCCTTGGTTATACAGGTAGTACAGCACAATTGGGATCAGAATTTCTGTTGCTAAGCAAGGCAGCTCTTAAGGGAATCACGTCTGATTTCAAGAGCAGTCTGATCAAGCCATCCTCATTTTAATTGTAGAAGCAAAAATATCCCAAGTGCATACAAGCTAGCTCTACAAAACTAAAAAGGAAGGAAAATGTCATTTAAAAAAAAAAAATAGCATTAGAACTAATTTTATTGTTCAATATATTCAGGAATAAATTCTATGGTACTATTAGTTCCAGGTAAATGACATAGAAAATTGGAAACTATATTAATAATAGGAGGAGTGGAGAAGAAATAAAACACACATAAAAATTAAAACAGACCTAGCTACATACAAAAAACCTGAAGCTCCCCCCCTTCCTTTTTTTGTAATATTTACCAAGTTAAATCAAGTTTAAGGCAATTCAAAGAAGGTCAGCCTTCCACTGCCCCTGACTTCCACAATTAAAATGAGGACAGATTGACAAGACTGCTCTCTGAACAGGTAAATATACCAAGAATTAATGGGAGGGAACATGGTTGTGAATCTATAGCATCTACAGCATTTGTATAGACTTACAATTTTGATGAGTACTTGCTCTTTGTTGCCAACAACTGGTCACTGAGCACTAATAGTGTGATAGTGGTTGTTTGCAGGCCAGCAACAGGTAGATGTCTCAATCAGTGATTGCAGACATACTATATAATGGAGGAAAACACTGTTTCTTTGACAGCAATACTATTTGAACATAAGATTTGTTTTTACGAATGAAGGCAAATAATACTTCTTCCAGGATCATGATGCGAGATCGAATTTCCGTCAAATTTGGTTGTGCAGGTTCAGAGACAGCCAGGAAAATGATTGAAGCCTGAGAAACAGGCCCCTTGTCAGTTAACAGGAGTGCTGAATTACCACCAGCTTATCAAATACTTAGGAGCCAAGGATTTGGCAACACAAGAAAATAACAGCCAATCAATCTCCAGCCATCAATACATCAATCAGCCAGTAGGAAGGCACCACATAAACACGACCCACAAAACAGCCTAAAACACATATTTCAGTAGAAAGAAATTCCCTGAAAATGGGCTCCAGCATGAGTCCGAAAGCTCAGAAGAGTAAATCTCTGGTCCCGGTGACCAACCCAAATTTGAACTTGCTAAGATTTTTTTTATAGAACTACTGAGATAATAAAAGTTTTCTCACAATGTAAAATACCAAGTCACAGCACTTGGTAGACACTTGAATCAATCTGTATAGGATCTGAATGCTGATCAGAAAACTGATATCTGGGAATCAAATATTTTTGCCAGTGTATACTGTAGATGTTCAGAGTTTTTTCCACTAAAATTTTAAAACAATCAGATGTGCACTCTAGAATTTGAAATGGGAAAGCAAATAATAAAGAAGCAAGATTTATAGTACCTTAAGGAATTGCCATGCAAAATAAATGTATTTAGGCACATTCAAGCAAAAAAATCTAACTGCAGGGGTTGCAAGCCATTGACTTCTGAGCCAGTTCCAAGCAGAAGTAGGAGTGGTAGGAGTGACCAGGATGGACAGGATTAAGAATGAGCACATCAGAGGGACAGCTCAGGTTGGCTGTTTTGGGGACAAGGTCAGAGAGGCAAGATTGAGATGTTTTGGATATGTGCAGAGGAGGGAGAGTGGTTATATTGGTAGAAAGATGTTGGAGATGGAGCTGCCAGGCAAGAGGTCAAGAGGAAGGCCAAAGAGGAGATATATGGATGTGCTAAAAGAGAATAGGAAGTTAACTGGGGCAAGAGTAGAGGATGCCAAGGACAGAGTTTGGTGGAAACAGATGATTCACTATGGTGACCCCTAACAGGAACAGCCAAAATAAGAAGAGGCACCTTCAAGCAAAAGTACAAAAACGAGCAAGAAATGTAACTCAGTAAAATTAGTTCAGTGGTAGATAAATAATTAACTAGAACAAATAATTTTCTTAAAAATATTCAAAAATTGGATGATTCCGACATTGAGAAATAAGCAGAATATATATTAGAATAAAAAAATTAGAGATAAACCTTCTCTACTTATTGTTGATTCCTATTTTGAGAATCAAGGTAATCCTTAATCCTTGAAGGGGTAAACATTATTTTCTCATTGTAAAAATAGTCCAAAATTAGATCATTATAGTCTAATCTATAGTACAAACTTTTAGAGTACCCTGATGCTCCCAATGCCTTCAATTTTTCATGGAGCCAAATCATTTTAAGATTACTGTAATTGTAATTAGTGATCTAATTAATACATTAATCAAACATACGCTTTCTTAAGATTATTAACTCCATTCTTTTACTAAATTTTGCTCTGCTACCTGCAAATTTCTAAACCAACATTGCCCCAGAGATTTAAGCAGAAATATTTGGATTAGAAGATCACACATCTCCAAAGTTTTATATCTTTTATAGTTCTATTCACAATCTTAATACTACTTTGCAATTCTGAAAACAGCACTACAATACAAGTAGTCCTCACTTAATGACTTAACAACTGGTTGAAATTATGAAAGTTTCAGAAACGGGTTTACTACCTGTAAATTCACTACCAATATCACAAACTGTCAGGTGCCCCCCATGGGCATGTGATCACTCTCTGGGTGCTTGAAAGTCTATTTGGCCTTACAAAAGTGGCCAAGCACCCTGTAATCATGTGATTGCCACTTACTATGTTCCCTGCTGGCCTCCCCAGAAAGTCAGTGGGGAAACTGGTAGGATAGGTTGCAAAGTGCTGCTGGGGGCTGGATGAAAGAGGTTTCCACTGTTTGTACCTGCCTGAAGCTTAGCAGCCAAAATTCAAGCATTCATGGAGTCCAAAATCCCTTCCACTCCTGCAGGGAATACTGCAGAGGAAAAAGAAAAGGACACCCACCTCTAAGCCTGCTTGGATCTCAGCAGCTGAAATTCAAGCATGCCCACAGTCCAAAACCTCTCTCTCCCTCTCCCTGCAGAGAGCTTTGCAGAAACAGGAAACAGACTCTCACAGCTCTGTATCTGCCTGAACCTCAGCAGCCAAATGCGAGCAAGCACAGAACCCCAAATTCTTCTATAGGAACAGAAAGGGACTCTGTTCGCTTGTGAGATCATTTAAAGATAGCAACAGGAAGCGCACTGAGTGAAATAGTCATATGGGCATCTTGCTTAAAGCCTGCTTTGCTCAGAGACCAAGATTCTGGTTCCAGCTGTGGCCATCAAGCTAGGGCTGGCTACCTGTACACCTTGACTTTGTTTTGTTCAAATAAAAAAGTACTTTAATTTGCAAATACACATTCTCTATGCATGTCTAACGATTTCCTTATTTGAGGAGAGTAAAGCAACTCTTAATCTGCTAGCAGATGATGTGCTTATCTTTCAGGGATACTTGCTTTATATACTAACTCGCCTTATTCTATTATTGAGGTTTTAATTGAACACAACTGCTTCTTTGCGAAGAAACAGACAATATCAAGAAAGTCACATATGTGGAATACTTTGAAATTCCTGCAGTAAACAAAATTGTTTAAAATAATATTAAGCAAAGGATAACAAATGCCCAACTACATGTACACATTATTCTGGGTTCAGCAAACAATAAACACAAAGGGATAAAAATTAAGTTTTCTTAAAAAAACAGTAATCACCATCCCATTGCCATTAGTGGTATACAACTTTTATTTTATTTTTTTAGTAAGTCCATGATACATACACCTCCAGGCATCAAAAGAATTACAACATTGTAAAATATTAATTTCTATGGTAAGAAACTGAAAGCGTTGGAGGGGGGGGGTACAAAGAATGATTATTAATGGATGTTAGGTTTTTCTGAACCAGACCAACTGCACAATTAAAGAGCAATAGATCCTTAATCTTAATCAGGTTTGGGGTGTCTTCTTTTTGGTGTGTTCCTACCTAGGAGTTTGCGTCTCTCCTTTGTTTAGAATCACAGCAATCCCATGTTTGCTCCATGATATAAACAAACAAGCAGAAATGAGCCGATTAAGTACAATTAGTCACAACTTCTCACTCTCAAGCTAGGTAATTATGGAGACCTGTAATCGCCGCGGCTCCGAAGCCGATGCAGGGGCAGCTGCCTCCCGGGCTCCTTCTCCTCGGATACGAAAGCTAATTGGTGTTGATCTCCGCATCTGGCCCCGGGAGGAACGACTCTCCGCGGAGAGCGCCCGGTCTCCAGGGAAAAGCGACTGGCGCCGCATCCCTTCGGAGCCCACGGGGCGGACTAGGGGAGAGACAGGCTTAAGGCTAACTCCCCCGACTACGTCCAACCTCTCGCCCTCACGCCGGGCAAGCGGAGGCCGAGGAGAAGTGATCCAGGTCGCGTCGAGTAACGGCAGAGTAACGGCTGCGCCCGAAAGCGGAAAGAGCAAGAGGGACGGCGGGGGCGACCCCTTCAGTGCCCAGAGAGGAGCTTAAGGGAGGGCAGCGCCCGCTTCGCCGCTTTGCAGTTGCTGGCCCAGCCTACCTCACCCGCCGCCAAAACCCAGAACCGTCCGTGGGACGCCTCCCCTCCCCTCCCCCGCAGAGTTCCTATGAAACTAACGCCGTTACCTCCCTCGAATCCAGTCAGCGTTTCCCCAGCTGGAACACGGACGCTCGCCACAGAGCATCACCTTGGCTTCTCAACGCGCATGCGCCACGCGACCGAACCGGCGAGCGTACAAAGAGCAGGTGCTTCGCCTGGCGGCCTGGGCCAATCACAGCGGGACGTTTAGAGATTTTTTTTAAAAGCCAATCACGGCGAAGGGATTCATTCCCATCAGCAAACTAACCCAACCCCGAATCGGTCCGCCGTTCTTGGAGAACTGAGCAGGGGCGGTCTGTCCAATCAGGTTGCAACTTTTATTGCTACTGATGGGGAAAAAAAAAAAACCTAAATTATTTTCGCAGGCGATTGCGCCACGGTTGCCGGTTTAGGTTCAGTACAGACCGTTGAAAACTCAATTGTCCGATCTCGGTGCGGAATTTTTAAAATGCGTTGTTTTGTTTTAATTTATCTTAGCAGTGGCATACATCTTCCTGCAAAAGTGAATGCAATGCAGCGATTAATCCGTTAGACTGGGACCTGGTTTCAAACCCGCACATTATCATGAAGTCTGCTAGATGACTTTCGCTCAAGTTCAGCTGGTCTCATTCGTGAGACGCTTGGTATTGATTTATACAACTGGAATTCCAGAGAACAAGTGGATTATAAATTTGATTTACTAGTGTTAATGAACAATCAAGCCAAAAGTAGAATGTTTGATCTGACTTTTTAAAAATAGCTACTTTAAATGAATCTAATTTTGATTATATTATTGAATTTTTAATTATCTATACCGGTATAAAATTATCTGTTGATAATATGACTTATTGAGCAATCAACTGCTGGTTAGACATTCTTCTGTTATTTTTCCACCTTTTTCCAAAGTGAAATATTTCTTTTACGCAGGTTTCCTTCCCCACCTACTTCCCAATCTTTAAAATTGGAAAGATTACCCCTTCTCAATTTTTAAAATACTTTCAAATAACCCATTATTTGTTTTATTTCTCTCTATCAGTATCACCGCACGGAAACTGAATGAATGCTCTTAATCTGGTGGCCTCCAAATATGTTAGTTCTAAACGCACGATTTCCAAATGCTATAGTTGATACCAGGTTGAGACAAAACACACCTGATTGCAAAAGCAACAATAAAACAGACTCTAGACTTATTTTAAAACTACTGCTGGAACTCTTGCATCAATATGGCTAGAGTGATACATTGGTTTAAAGTATAATATAGTTTATTTTAGTTAATAATATCGTGTTAATCTAGTTATTATGGTTTCCAACCAGATTTTATGATTTTAGCATATTGAGCAAACTCAGTTGTGATTTATTCAATAATCGCAATAGCACTTAGACTTACTCTATATACCGCTTCACAGTGCTTTACAGTCCTCTCTTAAGCAGTTTACAGAGTCAGCATAGAAGGATGAGTCAACCTTGAGCTGATCAGGATCGAACTGCTGGCAGTCAGTAGAGTAAGCCTGCAATACTGCATTCTAATCACATGGCTCATGGTTCAAATAAATTCTGGCTTATTGTGGTATATGAGCTATGAATCCCTCCATCATGATAATGTCTTTAAAACCAACATGTAAATACTTAACACAGATACTTTTATGTAATATATTTTGACAGCATTTAATTCTACATTTAAATTTAAAATAATCAGTTCAAAGCTGTTATTGATCTACTTTTGCTTTATCACTAGTCACACCTTCAAGATCTTGTTTCGGCTGTTCCGTTATGCAGTGAATCATCTGTTTACATCTAACTCTATCCTCGGCATCCTGTAATCTCACCCCAATTAACTTCATGTAGTCACACCTTCAAGATAAGATTCAGAAATATTTCATTTGCATTAGATATCTACTTATTTCTGATCTAATCAATGGATTATTGGTAAGTTTCCATTGACATGTATCAAATGATGAAAGCAAGGTTTCTGAAAGTTCCTGTGTTATTGATAGTTTGTTACCTACATGTTAATTAAATATGAGGTGGTGTCTATGAGTTTTATATCACTATTACATCAATCAATCAATCAATCAATCAATCAAAATAGAACTGGAAGACACCTTGGAGGTGTTCTGGCTCAAGCAGGAGACCTATACAATTTCAGACAGGTGGCTGTCTAATCTTTTCTTAAAAATCTCCAGTGATGAAGAACCTACAACTTCTGAGGGCAAGCTGTTCCACTGGTTAATTGTCTTCACTGGTAGGAGTGAGCAATTCCAGGTTTCTTCTTTCCTTGAGTAGTTTCCAGTCATGGTTTCTTGTCTTACCTTCTGGTGCTTTGGGAAATAAATTGAACCCCCTCTTCTTTGTGGCAGCCCCTCAAATACTGGAATAATGCTATCATGTCATCGCTAGTCCTTCTTTTCTCTAGACTGGCCATACCCAACTCCTGCAACCATTCTTCATATGTTTTTGTCTCCAGACCCTTAGAATTTTTTAGTTGCTCTTCTTTGCTCCTTTTCCAAAGTCTCAACATCTTTTTTGTAATGTGATGACCAAAACTGATGCAGTATTCCAGATGTGGTCATGCTAAGGATTTATAAAGCAGTACTAATACTTCACATGATTTTTATTCTATGCCTCTAACACAACCAAGGATTGTAGTTTTTTTGGCTGCTGCCGCATACTGCTGGTTCATGTTTAAATGATTATCCACTAGGACTCCTAGGTCCCTCTCACAATTACTGTTTTTGAGCCAGGTTTCACCTAATCCGTACTTGTACTTTTGGTTTTTCCTAGGTAAGTATAAAATCTTGCTTTTCTCCACATCAAATAAATTTCATGTTATTGAATAGGATCCATTGTTCAAGTCTGTCAAGATATTTTTGGACCCTGAGCTTGTCTTCTGCGATGTTGGCTATTCTTGCCAGCTTAGTGTGAAAATCTGCAAATTTGATGAATTCCCATTCTATTCCTTCATCTAAATTGTTTATGAAGATATTGAAGAGTACTGGGCCTAAGATGGAACCTTATGGTACCCCACTGCTTACTTCCCTCCATGTAGATGTAGTACTATTAAGGATTACTCATTGAGTACGGTTTGTCAGACAATTATAAATCTGTCTGGTAGTGCTGTCTATCTCACATTTTTCTAGTTTACCAAGAAGATTGTGGTCTACTTTGTTGAATGCCTTGCTGAAGTCTAGGTGTACTATGTGCATAACATTTATAACTCCACTAATTTAGTCACTTTGTCAAAGAATGAAATAAGATTGGTTTGGCATGATCTGTTTTTAACAAACCTGTGCTGGCTACTAGTTATAACATTATTTGTTTCTAGATGTTCAAGGATCTGGGTTTTTTCCCCCAATATCTTCCCAGGTATTGATGTTAGGCTGATTGGTCTGTAGTTTCCTGGGTCTGTTTTTTTGTTTTCTATTTTTGAAGATAGGACCCACATCAACTCTTTTCTAATCCTCTGGCAATTCCCCGGTGTGCCAGGATTTTTTAAAGATATCGTATAATGGTTCTGAGATAACATCTGCCAGCTCCTTCAGAACTCTGGAATGTAATCCAGCATATCCAGGTGATTTATATTCATCAAGATCAGACTGGTTTTCTTTTACCATTTTCTTGCTTATTTTAAGTTTTATTTCTAGTCTGTCTTTTATAGTTACATTTTTGGTAGGTTGAGCTATAGTTTCTTTTTGTGTGAAGACTGGTGCAAAGAATAAGTTAAGCAACTCTTTCTCTGTATTGCCTATTATACTTCTTTGCCATCTCTCTTTAGTGGACTGTTTCCTTAACCTTTCTCTTGTTATTTATATGTTGAAACTTTTTTTTATTATCTTTGATTTTTGTTGCAAGTTTTTGTTCATTCGGAGCCTTTTGGACTATTTGCTGATATTCTGCCTTAGCTGTGTATCCCTCTTTCCATTTTTTGTATTTATTCTGTTTGTCTTTCAGTTTATCAGAGAGATCATTGTGCTGGTTTCTTCCTGGGTTTCTTGTTTTTCTTTTTCAGTGGTATTGTGTTGGCCTGGGCTTTTATGATCATATTTTTCAGACTTTCCAACATTTCATGTATTGCATTTTGTATTACTTCAACCAATACACAGTGCATCAAGTGGAAAAAGGTATATAGATAATGTAACATCAACATTACATTTCAGAACAGGAAACTGAGGTAATTTACTAATATAGTGGGAATATGTCTTTTAATTAATGATTCTAGGATTCTGTGTACATAACATATTCTGTCCCCCAGAACTATGGCTAGTCCTGATCGTCCATTTA
Source organism: Myanophis thanlyinensis (assembly GCA_017656035.1). Lineage (NCBI taxonomy): Eukaryota > Metazoa > Chordata > Lepidosauria > Squamata > Homalopsidae > Myanophis > Myanophis thanlyinensis. The sequence continues at coordinate 20,207 of JAEANM010001586.1, forward strand.
TTCCAAAAGGCTTTAAGTTCCTTGAGCAACTTTTGGCCAACATTATTTATTATATTAATTATATAAAGTTATTTCCATTAATTTTTTTGTTTTCTTATTCTGCACTGTTCAGTATTTGTTACTCAAGTAATATGTGAACACCATAAAATAAATAGTTCAATGGTCTTGCAAAACAATTTTGCACTTCTTTGCACTAAATTCCTAAGTTTACTCTTCTAATATAGTTTTAGGAATCTTAGCTAGGTACATTTTTACATATATGTCACATATATAAAATTTCCATTGCAAACTATACAGAAAATTCTTTTTAAAAAGTCCAAACTTACTTGCCTGAAATCTGATAGTTGTCATCCCCTTCAAAAGACATTGTTTTCAAATTTTATTTAGTTATGATCAAAGAGTACATCTGTCATTTACATAATTCTACCCTATACTCATTAAAAATGATAAAGCTTTTTCTCCTGATCCAGAATGAAGAAATGTGTGTGAAGAAATATTTGATCTCCACAGGCCTGAGTGGATTGCATTGCAGTCTCATTTTGGACAGTGTATTCATTAAATCTGTTTATTGCATACAGTTGTAGGAAGGAGAAAATCTATAGGACTATTTTCAGCTGAAATTGGTCAACCTAGCTTAGCAAGATATGAAAGATGGAAAGTGCACAGATTTGTTCTTTTTTTTCTTCCATCAATTCTTCCTTCTTGAAAGGAAATAAATTGAATAGAGCTATGCCAGCTGGTGACCACTGGTGCAATAGTACATAAATACAACATATCAGTAAATTTTATTGATGGAAGCACGAGGTAAGACAAATCAATTTTTGCACTAGTGGGTCACAGCCCAACAAAATGTCAAAATAAAATAATTCAAGGAAAATTAAACTCTTGATCAAATACTTAAAAATTTGTCATCTGAAAGAAAATGTAAACGTATGTAATTTTGGCAAGATAATGTTTTTCAATTTTTATTTGTTTTGATGTATTGTTAATCTACTATGTCTTTGTTCACCTGTAGTTTTTACAGCTCATATATAAATGTGTATTTATTAATTAATTCTGTTGTCTATAACCACATTTTCTTCTATTATGTTTGTACAGAAGTATAACCTTTTTAAATAAAGAGCTTGTTGGCAATAGATTATAATTATAATAATTTCATTTATTGAAAAATTAATATACAGTAAATCAATATTCTTTATGCATATAATTAACCTCTCTGCTACTCCCACCACACAGTACATATTGGGAAGAAAATAGCACTCCATTGTTGATAATTTTCTTGCTACCACTAGATGGCCTTGTTTCCATACTGCTCTTAGATTTTCAAAATCTCAAAGGAGTCTTTAATTCTTTATTTCTCCATCTTTATAAATATCTGCATTAGAAAAAAAGAGAGGCTATTTCTCAACATGGTAAGCACAAAGTACCTTTACAATTCGCATTCTCTGTATATCTTTACACATTTTCCTCCCAATATCTCAGCGTGGTATTTTGGAAATCTTTGAAATATAATACCCATTTAAAAATATAAAATGTAAAATTTCATATATTAAAAATAGTGACTGAGGATGCATCAATAACAAGGAAAAATTATTAATAGGTAATTTTTTTAAAGTGCTACTTCATTATGTTTATTTTGAAAATTAAATAAATGGAGAACAGCTTGCAACCTCTCGCTAAAATATAAGTTCAAAAGAATTGTGAATGTGAGATACAAAAAAACCTGAAAAGGCTCTATTTTCTCCAAATTAATTACAGAAACATATTCCTAAATGTATTACAATGAGAATATTTTTAAAATTATTGCAATGGTATTTAAGGTGATGGCAGGTTAATTATATCGATAGTCCAACAATCTGTACCTACCTCACTCAGTAGTATCCATTTGTAAGAACTAGAATGGATAAACAAACGTAAAGCTTGTATGTTTCCTAAAAATGGGGCAATGGCACCCTCTGCTACTCCATCTTCAAAGTTATCTATTAATAAATGAAAATATTACTTCTGGTGTATGCCAAAATTATTTTTAGTATAATATCCTACCATAAAGAACCAAAAATGATGTGCTTTAAGTCAGAGTAGAAATATTTATGAAGATAAGTGACATTCATTTTCAGTAAAAGGAACTGCAAGCCAAGATTAAAGAGAGCCAGTTTGTCTAGTGGTTAAGTACCAGGCTAGAAAGCAGGAGATCATGAGTTCAAATCCCACATTAGCCATGAAAGTTGACCTTAGACCAGTCACTCTTTTTCAGACTAATTCGCTTCACAGGGTTGTTGTGGGAAAAATAGGAAGTGTGTTGGATATGCTTGTCACTTTGAGTTATTTGTAAAAATAATAAAGGTGGGATACAAATAAATAAAATTAAAAAGGAAATAACAAGGATTCACAGAAACTTATAGAAATTCAATGCCTTGAAACAACATAAATGTGTGATGAAATTAAACTTGACATATTGCCATCAAATGGAAATTTGGTGCACATCTCTAACAGCATAGTAGTGAATGTGTGCAATGGACACTAATATAAAATGCTGTATTTTCTTTCTCCACTTGCAGTTTGCAATAAGGCCACACTATTTCTTCAGTGCTGCCCAGAAACCTGAATTCTGGGAAAATGCCCAGAAACCTGAATAAATAATAATTTCTGAAGAGTACAAAGTTGATCTAAGCACACTCTAGAGCCGTGATGCAAACCTATGGCATGGGTGCCACAGGTGGCACCTGGAGTCATCTTGCTGGGCACACAAGCTGTTGGCCAACTTACCTCCAGCTGAGCATGCACATGCAGAGACCCAGCTGGTCTTCGGGCGTCCACTGCGCATGCATGCAATTGCAGCAGGAAATCCAGCTGGTCTTTGGAGCTCTCCTGCACATACACACGATTGCTCGTGTGTGTGAGTACCTGTATGCAGCACGCATGCATTGCATGTGCAAAAACTGCATACATGCGCAGATGGTGTGGTTGCACATGCAGTGCAAGTGGAGGAGCCGCACACAAGTGTGGATGGCACGTGCAAAGCACGTACTTTTTGGTACTCGTTAAGTAAAAGGTTCACCACTACTGCTCTAGAGCCAAGTAAACCAAGAAGAGGAAATACTATTAACATCACATCTCTAATGAAATATGTGCTAGTACTATTGAATCAAAAATTGAGAAACAGCTACTGAATATTACCACTTAATATGACCAATGGAAAGATTTTTTTATCCACAATGACTAATGCTAAAACTCGGTTGTGCTTCCTAATGCTTTATTCTTATAGTGCCTTACTTCTGGAATTGTTCATAATCATAAATAGTTCAAACAGCAATAACTGCTAGCCAAGTAAAATAAAATAAAAATAAAGGGAGACCATATTATGTTATCCCCGAAATATATTATAAACTATAAACAGTACCAAACTTGGATGAAATAAATAGACATAAAACCCTCTTCAAAATATAGTTCTTTATGTCCCTTTCTGTTCAAGTGAGAGCTGAAGCTAGCTAGATTTTAAAAATATTATTTTAAAGAAATGAGGCAACAAGACAACATTCCTATGAGTAGAAATGCATCAACAGGAAAGGGTAATTTCATGAAAACTGCCAACAAAAATATTCAGGCCAAGTGTTAGCATTTATTATATTGCCTGGGACAGAACCTGCATCTTCTGCACGCAAAGCATTTTTTAAAATTATGATCAATCCCTCCACAGATGGAGCCAGAAACCCAAACTGAAAAAAAGAAAGGTTAACACTGTTAGAAATCCTTTAATAAGAATTTATGCACTATTTTAAATAGATAAATTCTACAACAGTCTTGTTTTTTATTTGCATGTGTTCATGCTACCTTTAGTTTTCATTTCATTTTTCTTAAATAAATTCTAAGACAAAAATGATACTTCATCCAGCAGAAAACAACTTTTGGATGCAACCAAGGCCCCCTCCCTTGTTCACTACAACAACATTGAAAAACAGCAAACTAGAAGCATTTTAGATATATTGTTTACCTATCTGAAAAAATCCATCCCAAGTTTTTATGAAGGTAATGTTGTTTGCATTGTTTCTTACAGTCTGTAAATTAATATCCTGAAACAAATAAAAGGAATAAAATTCCAACCAGACTTTGGGAAGGAAAGTAACATCTTCTTGATCACATTTGTTACGCAAAATTCAGTTAGAGCCCAGTGAAAATTCCTGACTAGTCCAGTGAGGGTCAATGCTTATTGGTGTTGAAAAAAAATTTCTCTAGGAAGAAATTTTTGCTCTGGTTAGTTGACGTAATTTCCAATAGGTTACTTCAAATGAATGATGTTGCCAAATTGCTGTTTAAGCAGAAACAAATAGGGGAATGAAGTAATAATGAAGGGGACACTATAATGCTTGCATTATGTTCACCATAATATCAACTATTACAATAAAAAAATTATCAAGAAGTTTTAGAAGTCAAATAGTCATCATTTATCAGGATGTTGAAGAAGTTGTATTCTATCTATAGGGTAGTATCCTAATAGATATGGGATGGTGGATAGAAATATAAAGCAGAAATAAATTGCTCTTCTTACTTTTACAGAAAAGCTTCATATTGATATGGGCAGAGATACTTACATTACTAGGTAACACTTCTACAGTAGTGTTAAACAATATGTCTTTAGGATGCTCAGAATTTCCACTTCTAAATAAGTACCTGCAGAGCAAATTGCATAAAAACATGAGGAAATTTACCATTAATATGAAATGGTGGGCTTTTATTGTGAGACATCATCTTATTGTTCAGAGAAAATACTTCTAGAACAGTTCACAGTCAAAAAAATAAATGAATTATAGATACTTATGAGAAATCTTGAATGTATTGTTCCATATGCATTGTTAGAAATAAAGCATCAACAAAGTTTGGAACTACTACTGGTATTAGGCATTATCCAGCACGGTGATATAACATTTTCTACATTTTCTATTTCAGTTAAAAACATTTCAGATGTCAATTTCCCCATTCAAATGACTTATTGGAACATATTTTTCACTTTGAGAAAAATTAAGGCAAGTTAGTTGACCAATTTTGATGAGGAAAAACATTAAAGACAATTTTGCATCAGGTGATAAATTACCTTATTATTTTCAATGGTTTCTCAAAAGTGAACAAAATATAATCTCCAGGTTCAGGACTAAAAGCCCAAAATATTTCTATTCCATTGTAAGCATTTTTTAGAGTAAACTGCTGAAATACTTTTAAGCTTGTTTTCATTTTTGCAGGAGGGTTAACATGTTCCCTAAATAATGATGTTTTGACAAAATCTTCATCCTGTAAAATATAGATGTATATTCATATGTAAAAACACTACTTTACAAAACTTTGTCAAAGACAATGTTTTACAAATTATAATCTTGGAATATAACAAGAATTGGGAATCACCTACTAAAGCCAATATGGGCAAGATTTAGAAGTGTTATGAAAATAAGTGTCCATTACTAAGCAAAATAATGAAAAAAAACAATCAAACCTGCATTGTGATGTCACAACCTAAACCACAATGTTTAAACTCATGTCCTTATATCAGACTAAGTAAATCATGGGATTTTTGTTGTAATATCACAATCTATGTGTCACCACCATAACCACACACTCATAGTTGCCTGTGATAGTACCATATTTACTGAGTAATTATAGTCTCCCAAATAATTAGTGTCAATTTATCAAAATACAGTTTGTCCTACTGATAAGGACAGAAGCAGCTGTTGGAAACAAAGAAATGGGCAGAGGTACAATAGATTGCAAAGACTTCTGTTGAAGAATGTGGATGTTTAATTTTGTTACTGGGTCTTTTTCTTTCTAGGTGCTACACCTTTTTTTTAACCCCATCTCCAACCTTCCCTTTCTTTTTGTGCATATATATGTATGTTTCTGCTTTTCAGAGGAAAAATGGTTGGTTTATGCAGATAAAACCAGTTCAAACAAATATGTTATAGCTGCATTCAGGGCCCTGGGAATTCACACCACAAGGAACTAAAGGGAAACCAAATGGAAGATTATTTTTGCATTTGTATAACATTTCTGGGTTCCCTAGAGATATCTAGTTGATAGTGTGAGAACAATTTGTGGGAGTCCTCATGCTTTAGTCTGATCCAGTATAACTTTTCTATATAAATTAATTAAAGGGAAATGAAACATGAGAATAAAAGCAAGCTAGATACAAGGGGATCTAGTGTCCAGTGTAGTAATGTTTATGGTCTTTTGTTTGGTAAGCTCCAAATTAATAAGGTTGCTTTATTTGAAAAGACAAAATTCTAATTCTTGAACAGTTCCTTCCTACCAAACCATAGGAATTTTAAAATGCCAACTTAAATCGACTGGAGCCACAGTTAATTTTATTTTTCTGTGAAAGCTTAACTAAAATAAATATTTCATTATTTTTTTAGAAAGAATACAAATTTAAATCAGAAGCAAATAAACAAAAAAAGACAACTTACTCTCAACTGCTGTATTTTTCCAGTTAAAGAAGAATGAAATCCCACATGTTGAAAAAGTGATGGTTTATAACGGATGCGTACATTAGACTTCTGGCTTTTACAGTCTTTCTGGAAAAGAAAGCATTTTGTGTTATAAAAACCAGACAATCATATTTAACAGAATTTTATTTGATTTATTTCATTTATTATTCTCTTACATACAGTCTCATATGAAGAAACTACCAAATGTATTAGTATGCTATTAATAAGCAGAGCTGATGTATCACAAGTGTTCCTAATGTTCAAGTGGATTTGAAGATTTTCAGCCTTTGTGATAAAAAAAATGTCTGGCAGGGATTAAAGCCTTACCAGAAATATTAAAACCCCATGGAAGCAAACTTAGAAGCAGGGTTTGTATAAGACGGGGGTCTGCAACCTGCGGCTCCCCGCAACCGCATGCGGCTCTTTTGAAGCTTTGCCGCGGCTCCGACAGCAGGGCCGGCAATGTCCGGTGTTCACTCTTTTTCAT
>JAEANM010001587.1:0-27156 GCA_017656035.1 Myanophis thanlyinensis
GGGGGGGGGAGGGAATGGAGCAGCCTGCGGGAAAAGGGATTCCCCTCAAGAGTGATGGGTCTTACTGAATATATGGCCCTTACTGAAATAAATTTCCAAATATTTTGCTTTCATGGCTCTCTGAGTCAAAAAGGTTCCCGACCCCTGCTTTACTGGTTCAAATGAATTGGGCAACCTCTCCAAATATTTCATCCATTACCGCAGGGATCTCCAACCTTGGCAACTTTAAGACTTGTGGACTTCAACCCTCAGAATTCCCCAGCCAGCCATACTTGAAGTTTGAAGTCTTAAAAGTTACTAAGATTGAAGACTCCTGCATTAGAGCAGAAAACCTGCCTATTCCTATTCTTTTTTCACAACAGTAGATGAAACTGTGCCACGATTAAATACTGTATTACCAAATTTAATCATATGAGCATTGTCTTCCCAAGATCCATTGGCTAAAGCTTATTATTTGCAAGGGTATGTTGATTTATTAGATTAATCTGACTTTGAAATGTCCCTAATGTATTTCAAAGTCTTTTGGTTCTTCAACTGTTAATGGATGGAAAGGCTTAGTTGCAAGGTTATCTAGGCTGGGTTAATAAGCTATGTTTTAATGCACAGGGATTTAAACCTGGGATTACTACAGTAGTTCTGTTTCATGATCATTATCTCTCAGAAACAATAATAAATGTAAGAAAAATTTCCGTAACTTGGTGAATGATTAAACAGAGTCCAGGCCTGAGAAACATCTCTACCTCAGATCTCACAGTTATCACAAGATAGAACAGACAGTAAGCTACATCATACGTACCCTGTATTTTAGTTTCATTTTAGCACTGTGTATCTTGAGTTAATTAATGTGGCCTGATTTTAACAGATATATTTTACCGTTTTCTATACACTATGTACCCACCTGCATAGATGTGATGTTAGAAGACATGCAACTGTTGTAGATGGTAAATACAGACCAGAGTGATTTGTAGACAGAAAACATACAACACATATAACACAAACTGCCCTCAGCATACAATAGTCCCATACAATCCTCCTACACGTATCAATCCCTGAAGGATTTGGGGGGTATTATATTTTTGCTGATGTAAAAAGGGCTCTCTTCCATTTCAGGATTTGAAGTTACACAATGGAAGATAATAAAATAGTTATTCAACCCCTTTTCCTCACTATGGACCAGGCAGCGTTACACACAAATACAAAATGCTTAATTTTTCTACAGAAGATCCATTCTTACCATATATATCTACTGAAGGCTACCTGCCTCTTTATATCGCCACACCTTATATATCACCTTATCACCACTTTATATATAAAATATCACCACCACTGAGGGGTGACAAAATGGAATTTGATCAGTACAAAGAAGAAAATTATGTACTAGTATTTGACAGTAAATGAGACAGAATAAAACACTTTGGTTACAGCAACCTCAATTTATCAAAAAATTCACAAAAATACATAAAAATACACAAAATACTGCAATGTAAATGTTATTTACATGTTGGGGGGGGGGAATATTGCATCATTACTCATGGTCTTACACAAATATCTGAGTTAGATGCACAGATGCTGTTGTGTTCCTAAAGAATCTCTTCTGCTTAGGAAAAGGTGTTTCTAACGCAACTAAAATGAAACTAAACTAGTTATTAGTGTAAGGTGACCTCAGATCAAAAGGAATTCTAAGCCTCCAAAATGTTAGAGCTGACTTTTGCCTAGTAAAATCTGATTTTGGGAGAAGAGGGAGGAGAGGTCAGATGCAAAATTTTGACAGATCCAACATCAAGTGCAATAATTTAAATATGTATTTGGGTAGGTTACCCGGAAAAAACACTTAATTTAAATACAAATTATTATATTAAGCAGCCTTCGTTTCTAAGTAAAAATGGACAGGTTTACAGATTGTTCAAATAAAAATCTATGTAGAATGTTTTCCTCTCTCTTCTACTTGATCTACAAAACATTTCTCCTTGAAAGGGAGAAAGCCAGAGACAAAACTAGTTGACTCAGACTTATAAAGAGAGTTTATCTTGGAGGGAGGATTAAATAAGGAAAAAACATAAGCGGATCAATTTTCTCCTAATGGATAGAGTGTCTAATCAGGTTGGCAACAGGACAGAAGAGGAAAGAGAAGGAAAAAAAATAGATAAATGGGAGTATATAAGGAGGGGTACCCTTAGTTATCTCCCACACACCTAGTTCTGAAAGCAATGGGGTGGGGGAGAACAGAAAATAGAGACTCAACTTTTCCAACTCCTCCTTGATTAAATCACTGCTATGAGTCACTTTTTACTTCTCTAGCAACTGGAAGAAGTTACTGAAAATTTGTACAGAGAAGAAAAGGAAATCTTGTTTTCTGGGGTAGGGTGGGAAAGTTCCCATCTGTTTTTTAGCTCCCATCTGTTTTGTGCCAGGAAGGAACACAATTCCTTCAGCAAATCCTTGCTACCCAACTGGTCAAATTACCGTCCCAAATGCAGAAACGTGCAGCTTCTTCTTGTGACTGCAGACACTATTTTAATCCCGTGATCTTCACAACCCTGGTCAAAAATAGCCAAAGAACACATAGACCCTCCTGGTTGGTTGAAGGCAAGGACTGTCAATTCTGACAGTTGTGTCAACACTTGAACTATCCTCTGCATCTCCTTATTCACCGTCTTCCACTCTAACTCAACTGGGCATGGTCTGGTTGGGTGGAGAGTTCCACTGGCTAGGACTATGAAGAAAGGATTGCTGTAATGTGTTTCTCGGATCCTTTATGTCTACGTAGATTCTTAGTCACCCAGGTCATGGCTGTCCTAAAGGTGCTTTAATCCAAAAGGCAACTGGATTTCCTTGGTTTTATTTTAAAAAAAAACCTGTAAAGTTTTTAATTTCAGTTAGAACTGAAGAAGCTTCTTGGACGAGAAGTGAAATGTGGTTGCTTTTTTAATTAAAAAAAAAAACCAAGACAGTCCAACCCCTTTGGGATTGTAGACTTTATTGCACAACAGGATTACTGTTGCGCAACAATTTACAGAATAGACCTGATGCAACTTGTCATAGTCATGGTTCTTGACTGAAAGCCTTTTAACTTAAATAATTAGCAAGACTGCTTTTCTTATAATTAAGCTGGCTATCTAGAGCCCTTGTCAAAACGTGATGGCTTGAAAACAGGAAACTGGTTTTGGCTGGGCCCAAATGTGGTTAAAATGGTTGGAAGATGCTGAATGACAATTTAGCACATTAGGGAATGTCTCTGTTTTTTGTATCATAATAGTTTTTGCCCTTTTGATGCTAAGTAATCATTATATGAATAGGAATAAATCCAATTCAGGGCAACTCCTGAGAAAATAGGCATCAGTTTCTATTTAGATCACAAAAGTAATCTAAAAGCAGCCATATGTACACATACAGACATACACATACAGCTGCAGTCTTTGACTTACAACACTTCACTTAGTGACCGTTCAAAGTTACAACAGCACTGAAAAAAGGACTTATGACCATTTTTCACAGTTATGACCTTTGAAGCATCTCCATGATCACGTGATCAAAATTCAGAAGCTTGGTAACTGGTTCATGTTTATGGCCGTCACTGTGTCCTTAAGTCACACGATCCCTTTTTGGAGACCTTCTGACAAGCAAAGCCAATGGAGAAGCCAGATTCACTTTAACAACCAGGTTGCTAACTTATCAACTGTAGTGATTCACTTAACACCTGTGGCAAGAAAGACTGTAAAACGGGGCAAAACTCACTTTGTGGGCTCAATTGTGGTCATAAGGTCAAGGACTACCTGTATCTATAAAACCAGCAGTGGCTCCTTTGGAACTTTGGGTTGTTTTGCACATCTCTGACACAATGTTAGTGAGCCTCATTGTAGGTCTATTTAACGTTCAGCTTCCATACAAATTTATGATGACACTAAACGAGTGTTACTAATTATGACTGGTCCTTGGAGTTGCAGCCACTGCAGCATGCCTGCGGTCATGTGATCGCGGTTTCTGATATTCCCTGCCAGCTTCCCACAATCAGAATCGATGGGGAGGCTGCAAGAAGTCAAAAGTGAGGTCCCTGCTTAATGACGGCAACCAGGGCTGCTGCCCAGTGTCATTGTCATGTGACACTGCACTTTACAATTGAATGGTTTCATGGTGGCAATTCCAGTCCCAATTGCTATTTTAACTCCAGGACTACCTGTATACCAATGGAGTGTATGAACTAAGAGTTGCGGCGTAGCCAAAGTCGTGACTTGTTTCATTTGTTTAAAAAAAAATAAAGAATTGTCCAACATCTGAGGTGGTGATCGATCGATAGGTAGGTAGGAAGAATTTTATGGAGGGAGTTCAACAATTTAAGAGATGCAATCCCAGGACTGCTTAGTTAAGAGAAGGTGCCTTTTTTTCCACCAAAATTGTATTTGTCAGAATCCAGCAGGTAGACCAGGCCTTCTGCTTTTGTAGCAGGGAGACAATCCCAGGCTTCCTTTAATGTAAGGATGAAAGAAAACACAAGTGACCTATTTTGGAGCACTGGAATATTCCAATGGAGTTGCTATGTGCTCAAGTGATAGCATTTTGGGGAACATTTATTACTGACACTGGGAAAAAGCAGGTGGTTTTTCTTGGTTTTTCTCTTGAGATGAACTATTATAAATTAAAAAATAAACTGTACACAGACAAGCAGAGTCACATCCTGTGATGACTGGCTCCACATTAAGATGCCCCATAACCAAAAATTTATGAACAAACAAATTCACCACTTAAAACACCTTAACTTGGGAACTACTTTAAAACTTGTGTAGGTTCACGTATAGTGGAGTTTATGTTCATATATACCGTATTTTTCATTCCACAAGACTCACTCCCAAAAGTGAGTGGAAATGTTTGTGCATCTTATGGAGCAAATATTGCTGAAGTTCCGCCCACCTACTGGCCCCCACCCTTCGGCCGTTTTTGGCCTCCGCGTACATCGCTTTTGGCCTCCGCATGCCCCGAGGCAAAAAACGAGACGTCTGGAGGCCGAAAACAGGGTGCACAGAGGCTGAAAACGGAACACGCGGAGTGCATCTTATGGTCAGGTGAGTCTTATGGAGTAACAAATATGGTAATGTGTTTAAAACATATGAATGAGCTTAAAATGCGATTTAAGTTTATCGATGATAAGATAAACTCAGAAGGAATCTGGTGGCACTGTTTCTGATTAATAAATGGTTATTCAAAGACGTTCGAATACAATTAGTGAGTTGGACACTATGACGTTCAAATTCTTTTGAGTTTGGCTACCGTACATTAGCACAGCTCTCGTCCTAAAATGTTTTAGATTTCATTTAAAAGCTGTAAAGCTTTTCCTATTCAACGCAGTGAAATACATATACTGTATATATATATGAAAAAAAAAAAACAAGACAAGAGCATGCACAAGTGTGGTCTGCATGCACCATGCAGAAAGCAAGCACAACGATGAAGACACAAAAGGAGAGGTCGGAAAAAAATCTAAAGTTGTACTGTACCACGCTTTATCACAGAAGTAATGGACTAACTCCTCAACTCCTTGTCAATAGCACAATAGGAAGCAGAGACAAAAAAGAAAAGACAAGGACAATGATATCAGAGGGCCAAGACACAATAATGAGCCAGTGCCATGATTAAGAACATCCTCTTTACACATTGTGATAGCCACAATGCAGATTCCCCCAGTGCCAGAAGGGCAAATGGAGGGCATCTTTTAAATGCAACCATATACCTACTCACCTTTATCCAGATCTCAGAATGCAACTACATCCGGTCAGCCAACGGATCCTGCCCTCACATCTTGCTTTCAGGGGCCATCGCATAATTTTATTATATCCACCAGATCTCAAAGCTTCAGTGTGTTATACTACAAATCCATATCCCCTTTTGTCTTTTTTCCACTTAAGACAGACTACTGTGCCTCCTAATTTTCTAAAGTGTAAGCATACACTTATTTAGCTCATTTCTTGAGCTAAACATCTGTTATGCTATAGAGTTTCTTGAACTACAACCCGCATCAACCTCAGACAAAATGGACAAAGGGGTGGGGGTGGGATGGATTTTGGGCTTCCTATGGAGCTGCCTTTAAAGTTTGCAAGTTGAAAAGCAGCTTAATGGATAAGGTCTCTCAGCAACAGTTACACACAACAGCTAAGAATCTCTAATGAAAAGTTGTAAGTTCTCGTGATGCTCTATTTTATTGGAATAAATTTTGCTTGGAAGTGTGGTTTTTCCTGGTAAGTTTTAATAATTTTCCCAACAAATACAGCTGATAAAATTAGGATCTCCAATATAAGGGCATCAAAGTACCAACAGCTCCACAGGTGCCTTCTTAGCCTGGTTCAAGCTGTCTTTTCCAAATTTTTAATTTAAAAAAAAAAAAAACATTAAAATTTCCCCTTTTTAATGGGAATATTGCAAACTTCAGCTTACTGTTTTTAAGAAATGAAATTAAAATGGTGGGTAGCTCTTTGAAATAAGAAGAAAGTGACAGGGAATTTTGCTGTCTTCCTTTTCTGTCTGGGGATCCTATCACTGGATTTTTTTTTTTTTCTCTTAAAATACACCACTGGAGGCCCTCTTAGCTTCAATTCTGGAGGCCCTCTTAGCTTCAATTTTTGGCTCTCTAAAATTTCCAAAAATAGACAACCCCCCCCCCAACAACAGCAAGCCAGTAATACACAAGCAAAAAGCCAATTCTCCATCCCTAATCAAAGGACAGCTCTCCCTTTAAATTCTGTTTCTAATTGAGTAAACTTCAAGACTATTACTGTCACCTGAAAGCAAAACAGAATGAAGAAGAAGGCTGACTCTGAGTGGCCTAAACAGTCAGTCAACAGTTAGGTGGCAAATCCCAACCAACCTTGTCTGATTCCCCAAATTTAAACAGGGTCAGACCTGGTTGAGATTTGATGGAAGTCTGCCAGAAAACCTCAGAGCTACACATGAATTTGGTATGTTGGAAAAACATAGCAGAACAGCAGAGGCAGACAATGAGAAATTTCTGTTGCCAACAAATTGTAGATTTTTTTTTTTAAAAAGAACACATCATATTACTTTTTTGTGGAATAATGAGAATCATTTTAGCCACATTAATAACAGTCTTTTTTTGTTTTTGCAGATGTCTTTGTAAGTTGATATATTTATCTACTATTGCATATGTTTATTTTGCTTTATGAATTTTTTGTTCATTTGTTCCAGTACAGAAGCAGTGACAGTAAAATAAAAAGAATGATTTATCAGTCTAATTGCCGATACAAAATATTTCAAATTGTTGCTTTCAGTCAAAGAAAACCTATTTAGAATCAGGATATGGCTTCAGCTAACTGGAACCCTTCGGAGACATTCATACAGCTATTAATCCTTCATATGGTCAGATCCAAATGGAATAAAATAGCTACTTCTAACAGCTCAGTTCCCAGATTTCGCTGTATACAGCAAGGCATCAAAGCTCAGGAATGGACTGTGAAAGGATCACGCCTCTGAAGAACTTCGAAAAAGACTGTATTTTGGGCAGTTTTTGCCAATTCCCAAATGTTTAACCTTTAATCCAGGTTGGCTAGTCACTTAGTTAATACCTTCTTGGAAATATCTTTAACGAATTATAGCAGCTAGATCTGAATACCCGTTATGATTTCTTTTGCATAGCTGTTGCTAGTTAATCTAAATCCATCTGTATAGCAGATCAAGAAATGGACAACACTCCATTGGAAACGGAGGCTGATCTGTAAGTCTTGACTTGTGTTTAACTATGGAAGAAATAAAATCTTGCTAATTGATAGAGATGGAAGCCAAGGGAAGCCAAAAAGCGTATTTTAAAAGGCTTTACAGACTTTGTTGATTCTTTCTTATTGAGGTTCCATATTTTCCATGTTGACTTTCTCCATCTTTAAGCTAGAGGTGGAAGTTTTAACCTCCAGATCCAAACCAAATCTATACTTTCCAAGTCCTTCATTCCAAAAGGGTGCACACATAACACTTATGCAAAAGCAAAACATTAAACCAGAAACAAAACACATCCCACTGGAAATCTCTGTCTTTCTCTACAATCATGATAAGCACCACGCTTGAAGGGGATACATTTAAAAAAAAACCTGCAGGAAAAGCAACCCAACTAAACAGGCAATGATTCAATTTGTCCGCAAAACTCCCAAGTTTGTTCAACAAATTGTGCTTAAACTAAACACTAGCTTAAACACGACATATTAACTGATTTCTCCCCACATTCTGAAACTTAATGATGAAAAACAAGTTCACCAATATTGTGCCCTGTGTCAGGTGCTGCTGACAGTTGCCATGGGTGCCCCATACTGAGTTAACATGATGCGATATAAAAACCCTGAAATAATGCAGAGGTGATTCAAGGAATACAAGTTGTTAAACTACGAAAGAACTCTATTTCTTGGTTTTTACATTTTAAACCATCTGACCTTTGTTCGTACTTTGGAGATAGGTTTTCTATAATCTGTGTATGTTAAGTCTGTCATAAGGTTTTGTTTTCTAGGTTTTGCAAATCCGCAGCGTCGCTTTTAAAATTTCCCTTGTAACAATCCACAAAAAAAATTATATTCTCTATATCAGAACAGTACAAAAATCAGCAAAAACGTTGTTTCTATCATGCATTAAGAACAAGAATACACAAAAAAATCCCGTTTTAGTTCAAACAGTTACAAGTTAATAAGTAATGTTAATACAACATGCAGAATTGAAAAAGCCGTTTCTTGGCTGTTATGCGCTTTTTTGGGGGGGGGGTAAGGCCCCTTGGAGAAACATAAGACACGTAGCTAGAAGCAAAGCTTAATTCTCCAAAGAAATCAATGTTTCATGTATTATTAAAATGTGGCTTGCCATGAATGTATCTACACAAACATTTTGCAAGGAAATTGGGGTGGTGGGATATGCATGCCAATAACACGGAGGAACACGGCCACACATTTCAAAAAGCCACAGGGAAAGGGCAGGAGGGCGAGCAAATTATATTTTGCAGGAGAAAGAAATTAAAACTTCCAGACCAATTTAAGGTCCATTATAAAACCGTTGTCCATCCAGTCGTCAATGGCAGTTTTATAGGAAGTGAAGGAGGCAGAGGGGTTAGGGATTGTCCGGTGTTCTTGCAAGGGAGAACAGAGAGAGCTGAGCAACGGGGTGGGAGGGGAGTGCGTGCAAGGGGGGAAAACTGCTAGTGGAGCAAGGTGGGGGGAGACGGTGAGGAGGGGCGAAGGGGTGAGTGAGGAGTACAGACTCACTCTGTCTGCGCTGCGGTGGAAGAGTCCGAGGGATGCCCTGGAATGAGCCCTGCCAGGGAGAGAAGGAAGGAGCAGAAAGCCCACTCTGTGCGGAGAAAGACGGGGAAGAAAGAAAAATAAAACACAGAACCAGGGTTGGGGGAAAAACAGTACCAAAAGCTACATTGTTCCTCTTCTCTGAACGAGAAATAGCTGCAATTCTAACCAACCCAAATGAGCCGTTGGATCTGCCAAGCGTCCTTCGACTGCTCTCTTTATTCCAGACAGAAACCCGATTCTATTAGTTCAGGATAAAGCAGAGTTCTGCGGAGAAAATAAAAAGTATTCACCCCCTTCCAGATTTTCTGATTTTTTAAAAAAAATTTTGCTTCTGAATGTCATCAGAGCCTCACGAGGGTCCTACGTGGGCATAAAAAGGATTGAAAAGGAAGCAGTGAAATCAAAATTTGATGCCTGGCTGCATGTCTTTCATAAACGAAGACATTCGACAATAGAAGGAGTACTCGGGTTAGGATTATAAAGACTGGAAAATGTTGTCAGTTAAGTGATGTGGTGGTTAAAATGAGGCATCACGTGACCGGACCTGATTTTATAACTGCTTCTGCCATCGTTATTTAATGAATCACCAGGTCATTACGGGAGACATCATGTGACCACGTCTTGCAGCCTCCCCATTGACTTTGTTTGTTGGGAGCTATTTGGGACAGTTGCAAACCATAGGACACAGTTTGACTGTCATACAGGAATGAGGGTTGCCAAGTGCCCAAACCACAATTGTGTGACCAGGGGGGTGCTGCACCGGCCCAAGGGTGAGGACCGCTTGCAAGTTACTTTTTACTGCAACTGCAAACAGTCACTAACCATGGTTGTAACTCAAAGACTATCCTTTACATTTTAACATTATCACACAATCAACTTGATAAAAATTGGGATCTTTTTTTAAATTATTCCCAAAGATAGTTAGCTCAATACAGAAGCTAAAAATAGAGATATTCAAAAAAAAATGGGACAAGGAATTGCAAAGATTTTAGTTATTTTGAGCAAAACAAATAATTACATGGAGGTCAGCGGTTCACCCACCAGGAAGATCCCAAGGAAATCTATGTCAAATATTTTAGTAAATCATAGAATATGCAATCAAGGCAAAACAAAGTATCCAAGCAAACTTCATAAGCTTCAGAAATTTGGAAAACTAAAAAAAAGAAAAATAATTTCTATCAACAAGGCCCCAGGACTAAGAATGCCCCCATCCTGGCTATCCCTCATTTTTGATAGGGGATCCCACAGTAGAGTGAAGAAGACAGGACAAGTCCCCTGAATATAAATCTTTTGAAAGGCGGCCTTCACAGCAACCAGAGACCCTTCTTTGGATTATTAAAGCAGCTGTATCTTTGCCTGGGCCTGAATAGCTTATTCTGTAAGCTGCTTCTAAGAGAGACTCGGAAGCAGTTATTTGTTTCTGCTTGAACGCATCCAGAGTTATCTATTCTCTAGCTCAGTCTTTCCATTACTCAAATGTTTTTACTGTCAGGAAAATTTCTGTGGTCTTCAGCTGAAATATATTTGCACGCACCACTGTAGACCATTCCTGACCCTCTTCTGAACAACATCCCTTTAGGCAGGGGTGTCAAACTCAAGGCCTGCGGGATACTTGGATCTGGCCCACGGGGCCATCCTGGAAACAGTGAAGGACCAGCCCACGGTGCTTCTGCCAGCAAAAACGGGCTCCTGAGCTCTGGTTTTGGCTGCCACAGTCTCCTGAAACCCTCTGCCAGTAAAAACGGAGTTCGGGAGGGCTGAGTACGGTCCACCTAAGCTCCATTTTCACTGGCAGAGGGTTGCAGGAGGCCATGGCAGCCGAAAACGGAGCTCGGGGCACCACAGGCACCCCCAACACGAGTGACGTCAAGCTGGCCACACACACCCTCCCCCCCCACCCTCCCGAGGTCAAACACAACCCTGATGCAGCCCTCAATGAAACCGAGTTTGACACCCCTGCCTTTGAGTTGGATCTTAAGTGCCTTCACAAAGCTCACCTCCACCTCCACCAGTCTCTCCTTGTAAGACTTACTTTCCTGGAGCTGCCTTTCTGGGTTGATCTTTTGTGCATCTCCTCCTGCTTATTTAAATTCTTCTTCAGTGAAGAGTTATAGTGAAGAGTGAAGAACTCAATGAAGAGTTTTTTTTGTATGACTTATATGAAAACTCTTTCTTTCTACTTAGGAATGTCTAATTTAATAGACATTAATAGATTCCCAAAGGTGAGACTTCCAACTCATTGTTCATGATCATTACAGTTTTTAGAATCCTTTCTTCATCTCTCCTGAATCCTCTATTAATGAATTGGGTTATTCTTTCTTTTAAAAAAGTAACTTGAAAATTGTCCAATTAAATGTTACTTTCGGTCTTTTCCCTAACTTTTCAAAATCATTTAAAGTTTGTTTCTTATTGCCATTGGTTAGGTCTTTCTTTCCTTCACATCCTCATTCAATATAGTAATAGAAGCCTCGGACCACGCTTGAGATCATCTCACTCAACAAACATTTCCTTTAATATGAGGGATAATTTATGAAAACGCATTGAAAATGTTTGTCAAGCTTCTTTGCATTGAACTAAAATTATGCAATTCAGCCCACACTCAATAAGCTTGCAAATTGGAGTAGGATTAATCTCTCCAGATTTATCTATCAGGTGCAACTCTACCTTTGGTTGTAATTGAAAATTCTGAGCATATTGTTTTTAAAAAAATTAAATACACATATTTACTTCTATTTCAGAAACTAGATATATTTAATACCTTTAAAACAATACTCAGAAGCATATTGATATTTTTTTGGGGTGGAGTCTACCTCTTGTGTAAATCTCCAGGTGTAGTTATTGGTATAGTGGTATATGTCATGATATAA
The DNA here is from genome assembly GCA_017656035.1 of Myanophis thanlyinensis. Taxonomy (NCBI): domain Eukaryota; kingdom Metazoa; phylum Chordata; class Lepidosauria; order Squamata; family Homalopsidae; genus Myanophis; species Myanophis thanlyinensis. The sequence goes on from JAEANM010001587.1 coordinate 12,143, forward strand.
ATATAATTAATAAATAAAAAAAATTGAAATGAAAACATCTGGCTATATACATATTCATATTTTTATTTTATCTCTTTGAAAAAAAAATAGATGACAATATCTATCTTGCTGCCCCGTTTCATTTAAAGTATTTTCTGGCAGAAATGGAAGAATGCAGAAATACAAGGATGGTTAAATGCTAAGAGTCTGGGGGGGGGGGGGGACCCTGATGGCTTTTCAAGTTGATCAGAAAGATTAATTCTTTTTTTTTCTGGAAAGTTTTAGGGTTGAACTATGTTTTGGTGATTCTATGATGGAAACCAACTGTTACAATAAACTTCAAGAAAATAAGGAACTCATTCCTTTCTAATTCCCAAAAGCAACAAGCAAAAAAAAAAGAAATCCACAAGATGCCCACAAAAAGATGTAGTATATTCAGCTGTAAAAAATTTAACTTTCCATAGACCCCCTTTTTTTTGATAAAAAAATTAGCATGACTTTCCAAACATGTTCTACAGTTGTGTTTGACTTACTATACTGACATTTGTTATCCTTGCATTTTATGCAATATTCACTTCATTAAATTATCTCTGTGCATTTTATAGATTGTATCTTAAATAAAAATACAATTACTAAAAATTAAAACTAGAGTAGGACTTTATTTTTTAAATTCCAGAACCACAAACGTAATACTAAAAGTAGTGATTTCTTAACAGTAAAAAAAAATTAATGTTATCGAAGAATTGTGTGTTGGTATACTGTTCCCATTACTTTAGAAAAAAGTGTGTTAAATCTGACTGAGTTATAAGGTATATTCAGAATTGCTCTTAGTTTCTTTAGAGATCAGCCCAAATTTTTTTCGGTATTTGCCATGTGGACTAATTTAATTTAATTTAATATCAAGATCCACAAAGTCCAGTATTAAGGAATCTAGGAAATATAATACCCGCATTTTGAATGTGTACCTAAAATAGGATGATGAATGAGGCCAGCCTAGAATTCTAAGCCTGTTTTTATAAAGATTATAAAAAAAAAGAAGTGATAGTGAAAATGTCATTATAAAGTATACACCACTAGAGCAAGGGTCTCCAACCTTGGCAACTTTAAGACTTGTGGACTTCAATTCCCAGAATTCTGGGAGTTAAGGTCCACAAGTCTTAAAGTTGCCAAGGTTTGCTTGCTGAGGAATTCTGGGAATTGAAGTCCACAAGTCTTACAGTTGCCAAGGTTGGAGATCCCTACACTGGAGCAATGATGGAGTGCAGACAGTTGTCGACTCTGACTGCTCGGCCACAGGTCCCTTTTTTTCAGCGCTTTGAACAGTCACTAAATGGATGCTTTGAAGTCAAGGACTACCTCTATACTGAAGTATGATACCCAATAATACAACTGAACGTAAAACACCAAGACAATATATAGCATAAGGAAGCATCTCAAGGAGCATCTTTTCCAGTGAATGACTCACCGCATTTCTTCTCCAGGAGGTCTGGGTGAATTTGTCAGCAAAGCCGCCCGTAGTCGCTTCAGGAATCTTGCTGTCTTTGTGGCAGCCACACCTAACAGCCTTCAAATATAGAGAAGAGAGAAAACCCAGTGAGGACCAAGAATAGCCATGGAGGCTACCTGTGTGATCCAAAGCCAGCTTCAGTCAAGAGGCATTGCAGATCCAAATTCAAATCAAACAGATCCACTAAGTGTAGACCAAAACCGCCACACACAGCACCGGCCTTCCTAAGAGAAAGTTGAGTGCTTCTTTCCTAAAACCTTCATGCAACTCAGGGGCACAACTCTTTTCTGCTATTATTACGATTTCATTTCTTTTTTGTGTGTGGTGTGATTACTTACAAGACGACATTCAAGTTCCTGGATGGTCTGGTCTTTCTTTTTTAAATCATCTTTCAGCCGTGTGATCTCGCTCAGTAATTCGTCAGTCTGGCATTAAAAAAAAAAATCCCATAAATTAAGGTATTAATGTGTTTTGAGAAATATTATAATGTCTAATTATCTGCTGCGGAAGGAAAAAGTATGGCTTGAAACCAGGACTGAATAATGGATTTCACATTACCAAATGTTTAAGAATGACCCAAATTGCAGATATTACCGGTATCTATACCCCCATATTTCTCTTATTTATTAAATCTGTTTGCCATCCATTTCACTAGGAAACCTCAGCAATTACATCAGTGAATACATTTAATAAATAACATTTGCCTAAGACAGATATGTATAGTTTTGTACCCAGACACAGGCATTTATTTAGGAGGAGAAATAAAATTAAAAAGACTGGAAACCTTATTAGTTTTCTGATACTTGCCATTCACAAAATAACTTTTATGAGCAGTGAACATTCTACCAGTTCCACCATCATTCAGGCAGTCCATATATTACCACTTACATAAAAATAATGTTATGCCATTTTTGTGGATGCCACATTAATAGCTATATATTAAATATGATCATTTACATAGCACATCCAAAAATGTAGGAAGCGTAACTCAATTTATTCTGAAAAACTGGATTATGAAATAGTTTCCAAAATGGAATATTACATGTTAGGGACTGCCTATGTACAATCTTCATTTAGAGCATAACTCAGACATTTACAGTTTTATTACTAATTAAATAATTGCATATTTTCCCCACTCAAAAGGCTATAAAATTACTTGTCCGTGATTATTTTTTATATTCATGTTTTAATCTAACTTTTAAAGGCCTTTTGGTGTTTCCATTTCTTCCACTTTCACATGTTTAAAAGCATTAATTAGAGAGGTCTCTTCTATTATATATTGTCTGGGTTTTAAATAGTTTTGTATGCCTATTTATTTTAATTAGCCTCTGTTCCTGTTCTACGTTATTGCCTTAAATTCTATCTCTCGACATGGTGCCTTTAAAAATAATGTTATTTAAATGTTATTTAAATCTATTTTGGGAACCTAAGATGGTAGTACAAGCATCTCAACCCTGAAAAAAAATAATTCAGTCAGGAAAAAAACATGCAGCTTGGAATTATTTAAATAAGATGTATAAACAGTTTGGAATAGATATTGGACACTATTTATCTGTGGTCTGTCTGGTATGATTTTCCTTAGCAGAATCAAATCTCTTCAACATCCTGAGCAACTCCATTCTAAGGTCTCACCTCCAAAATGTCAACAGCCATTTTACCTTATACGTTGGTTCCAGCTCTTCTGAACTTAATGGCTCTGGAAGTGTGATGTTGTGTAGTGACATGTTTTCATCATTCTGCAAAAGAGCAACATTTTGTTGTTGTTTTGAGCATCTAAATCCAGACTTGGGAAATTTAAGGCTTAAACATTTTAAACCCTGGTTGAACAAAAAGGAAGGATAGTAAGGGGATATTTGCATGAAAAATGACTCAGGAATTTCATTTTTTTCAACTAAAATCAAAGAAATCTTTATCAGCTGCCTTCTTTCCCCAAATTCTCCCACGAGGAACTACCATAAATCCAAAGTATAAAATAACCCAACCATCAAAAAAAAAAAAGCTATAGGAATCAACCATTTAACACAACCACCCAGCGTTTCTGTAATGGCCTTTGATATCACTGCAAGAATTATATTTTCTCTCCCCTCTGCTGACCAAAGCAATGAAATAAAGGAACCTATTCCAAGACCTTGTCAGCTCAGAGGCAGTCTGGAGGAGAGTCCATCCTCACAACTCCTAGAGCAGTGTTTCTCATCCTTGTCGACTTTAAGATGTTTGGACTTCAACTCCCAGAATTCCCCAGCCAGCTTTGCTGGCTGGGGAATTCTGGGAGTTGAAGTCCAACATCTTAAAGTCAACAAGGATGAGAAACACTGCGCTAGAGCTTGCTGCCGCCATCACTGGGAGTCATTTCTGGTTGGCTGATTTAGCTCTTCATCATTGGCAGATGCCCTTGCTTCTCCTGTGTCTTTTACAACCACAGCCAAGCATGAAATCCCTTCTCTTGGGCCTTCAAGGGTTACTGCAGGGACCATTAACTGCAGCCAGTCCCACATTTTGCCTTTTTGCTAGCCAGGCTCCTTAGAGCCAGTTAAGACTCTTCTGATATTTAGATACTCGTTTTTCCTCTGCCTTTTCTTGGCAGCTGCTCTGTACCTAGCTTCAAAGGATTTGCAAAGGCATGTGCCTGTTTTTAAGTATATAAAGAGTTCTTTTTTTTTTCTTTTGATGCTTGCCAAGTGCTTAAATCCTTGTCTCCGTTACCTGCTCCGGGGCTCTGCAACAAATAGGCCTCTCCAACCTGGTCCGTGGGGGGGTGGGGGGGTGCGTCCGGGATCTGCTTCTTTTGAGGTTTCTGAAACTGTTCTGTCCTGAATTTCTCAACTAGTTGGCTGGACCTCTTGACTACCTCTGCTGGGAATTTTCCAGAAGCCCACAGCCTCCTTGCACTGTTCTCCTGTTTAATCTTCTTCCTGAGGGACCCTCAGTTCCAAAAGATGGAGCCCACTAAGGCCTCTCTTCTTCTTGAGAAGGCAGAGCCAAGACACGACCATGAAGAAAATTCACCTTAGCCTTGCCCTCTCAGGCATCCGCTCCTTCCATTGTCCTAAAGACTGAGAAAACAAACCCCCTCTTTCCTCTTCTGCAGCCTGACAGATCTACAAAAATCTTGGAAAAAGCTACGGCTTCTGTTTTCAGTCTAAAATACCGGGCAACAACAACAAAAGGAGCTTGAACTTTGGCGAGGGTGGGACAGGGTAGGGTGGGGTGAGGATACATCTGTACAAGTTTCTGACAGAATACTTTAATTAAGGAATCAAAGGCAGAGAAATAAGTAAAAGTGGCGTTGCAAATAGATAGGTATGTAGGTAGGTAGATAGATAGATAGATAGACAGACCCAAACCCCAAACCAAAACACAAGGCCATCTGAAATGTGTTTAGATCCAGGAAGACTTAAGTTGAGGTTCCTCATCTTAGGAAAGGGGAAGGCGGGCATGAGCCCCTCCCATGACTTTTAGCAACAATGGTTGGAAGCGGGGGGGGGGGGATTCTGTTTTTGCCCATTTTTAAGCAATGTGTACACAGTAGAGGCAAAAGGTGAAGGGGGCAGCAGAAGATGAAATGATCAAGTCGGTAGCAGTGAATGTGAGTTTGGGCAGAGTCCAGGAGTGGAGGATGGGGGTGGGTGGGACTGATCCATAGGATTGCGAGCATTTGGATACGACTTATTGACTGAACAATAACACCACACAGATGTGCCCAGACATGCTAAAATAGAACAAAAAGGAGAGAGGAAATCTCCTCAGCATTCTCCCAGAGAGGAAAATGCCAGGCCGGGCCTGGAACAAGGTTTTTGCCTTAGTGCCTACAAAAAGCAGCCCTTGAAGTCACTGGCTACTCAAAGGACTCTTGGCCTCGAGTAGATGGTCAGATCTTAGCCCAATAAGTCAACGTGGAGAAAACCTTTGCCTCTGACCTTTATTCTTTTATTTTAACAAAAGAGAAAATCAGCTTCTCAATCTGTACCCCACCCTCCAAAAAAACAGTTCACAAGATGAGACAACTGTGTTTTAAAAAGGGTTTTAAAACAACCCCCTACGGTTTAAATACCTGTGGTATTTACAGCAATCCATTTTACTGATTTTATTTTTCCTCTATCTAGGCTATATTGAATTTTTTGTGTATATTTTCTACAGTAACTGGAAGAAGCAGTCTTCCAGAATTTGGGCCACGGAGATGCATTTGGAAGCACAAATGCTGACCTTTGGTATTCAGACAGACTGCATCATTGTTGACATCACAACCTGTTTGTAACAGGCCACATTCCTCTCCCTGGCTGCCATGAGCCATGAATGGTTTAATGTGTTTATGTTCCAACTCCAATTAGCATAATCAGCAAGCAGCAGCATTAGCTCTGGAGGAACCCAACAGTTTTATATTGCTATGATACTTTAATCCTCTTTTCCCAGGCCAAAAGCATTTGTGACTGTGAGGAACGAGCGCAAGTCCCTTAGTGCTCCCTGTCACAGTTACTTTTCAAAGAGAGGAGAGGCAAACTGCCTGGCTTTAGATCAGAGGTGTTCAACCATGGCAACTTTTAACATGCGGACTTCAACTTCCCCAATTCCCAGCCAGCTGAATCTCAAGCAGAACTGAATTTTAAAAAAGTGAATTTTGAATGAATTGAAAATGCTTGCTATTCGAAGCGATGCTCTGGTTGCCAAACCCCATTCCATTGCAACATCCATGAACCCGAAAACCCAATTCCCAGAGTTTGGAAAAGACATTCCTCAGACATGATGGCCTTTCTCTCAACCACCACCCTCTTCCCATCCTGCAGGAATGGAAATATTTACCACTACTACTAGTAGTAGTAGATAGGGATGTTCAAAACATTTCCAAACCTGAAATGCAAATTAGACTCTTTGGGACACAGGGATTAAGCTTGCAACTGAATATTTTGTACTGGACACAACAGTGCTTGTACACTTAGTTCACTTCCAAAACTTGCTTGAAACCGCTATGTTGCTCATAGCGATGCCTTTTACATCCAAAACAAGAGATTTCCAATTTAAGATGCTACGATCCAGGATGTTATGGCTTATTACGATTTCAGCAGTCAACTTCAGCGTCTTTAAATATTAAGCATTTAGTTTCATAATAGAAAAAATAATGTCATGTTACCTTTTCTCCTCACTAACCTGATGGAGTATTCTTTTCATTTTTAAGAGCTGGGTTTTCACCGCTGTGCAGTCTTGAACCATATGCCGAAGGGTCATTTCGTCTAATAACACAGTATTTGCTGGCAAACTCCTCAGTGGTGGATACAAGCCTGATGCCCCATAGCCTTCGAGATGACTGACAGGAGGAGAATCGACATAGTTGCAACCCCTGAAACAGAGTTTGGAGGATGTTAGTAAAGAGCCTTTTTTATTAAATCTTCACAGAAGTGAACTTCTGTACTGAATTAAAAGAAATGCAGTATTCTTATCAAGTTGTCCAAAATCAGATGGATGGTCTCTGCTCTGAATCCCTGCCAGAAAAACTGTTTGGCTGGGGCACTGGAGAGAATCTTTTATGGTGGTATCCCAGCTTTCAAAGGTTTCCCTCAAGAGTTTAACTTGCACCGGTGTCACTGGTATTTCACCCTCAGATCAAGACCAATTCTCCCAGGCACTGAAAAATACATGATTTTTATTTATTCTGCTACGTTTGTTCTGTCCTATTCACATTTTGCTTTGAATATGGTTATTCTTGCTCTATGCCTTGTGGGCCATCCAGTTATCTTCATACAAAGTGCAATCTTAAAATATTAGCGATTGTTGATTGATAAATTACACATATCACTCTCTCCCATAGTAAGAGACATTTTTGTTTTGGCTGTTGCACATATAATATCAAATGTGCAGCAGAGGTGAAATTCAGCCGGTTCGCACCAGTTCTATAGAACCAGTTATTAGAAGAAATCTGTTTTTTTCCTCACTTTGCAGAGTTAATCCTGTAAATAGCCTAATCCTTTCTAGCCTAATCTTTATTGCCTTGCTCACAGAAACTGCCTCTCCCCTTATAACATTGTAACTTTGGTGAAGTTTAATTCTGGGCTTGGTGATGTTTAATCCTGTGGCCATGCCCACAGAACCGGTAGTAAAAAAAATTGAATTTCACCACTGATGTGTAGGTGAACGTTTCACCTTTAACAGGGTCACAATCACTTTGGAGAAGCCTTCAGTGAGAAACAGCCTATTTTGCCCCAAGTTTGAAATCTTTTCAGAAAGATTAAAGTAGCCCATCAGGAATAGAAAACAGCCATTTCAAGCTCAAGGTAGGGTGTTGATGTAGTCTGACTTGGGGACATTTGACAATTCTCTGGATAGCTGTCTTTTCTTTCTAGGAATCACTGTCCAAATGTAGATTTTTTAATTCGGGGGCGGGGGGGGACCTCTAATGATTAATGGCTGCTGGAGTGATCCCAAACCCCAAACTTCTTCAACTTTTTCCTTCTTTGAGAATCACACCTGTTCAGATCATTTCTGACGTGGGAATAGTGCTCAGTGGGACTAAGATGATAATGATCCTGAGTATTCCACCTCTGGGGTGTTCTCTTCCACAGTCCCTCTGCTTTCTGCTGTCGAATATTTCTGTCCGGTCGCTCATAATGGTTCATATTGTCATATTCCTCTGTATCAACAGAAGAAAATAGAACAACATCGATTTAAGTAGAACTAGTATCAACACGAAAACCAAAACAGGTATCATATGGTGCTCTTGATTAACTCACAGTTGGCCATAATAAAGTCAAGGAATTGCATATAAATTAGATCTGGGCATAGAGAAAAAAAATCTTATTTCACAATATTAAGATGATCAGAGGCAAGATATAAATGTAAAACTCAAGTTTTCTTCATAAAACATAAAAAAAAAAAAGAAATACAATACTAGTTGTGCTGAAATTAACTGGCTTCCAGTATAGTAAAGCTGCTACTGCAGTTCAAAAATTTCAATTCTTTCTTTAGCTGCATGAGGAATAAAGAATCAAGCCGTTCCTTTGCTATCTCTCTGAACACAACTTAAAGCAGACAAAACAACCTTCACAAGGATTTCCCCCTACACTTATACAATCAATGATGAAACACGATCTTTGGAGAGTTTTATTAATTAAGGAAAAGTTTTAGAACACTCATTTTACCATGCAACATGAAACTTCTAAAAAAACCCACATCTGTCAGTGCCTCCCAAAACAACAGTCTGGTTTCTGACAACTAGATGAGGCAATTGTTTGGAAATCTTAAAAGCCAAACCAAGTCACCAAGAAGTACAGACGGGGAAGAAAAGTTTGAAGAATTCAGCTTTCCACTTACCTAGAGCTGTTTTTCTTCTCATGGCTACGCCTTGGATGCGTGGCCCTTTTCCTAGCTGTTGCTTGGCTGCCTACTCATAGTTTTGCAGAAGACGGGGACAAACAGGCCTTCCTTCCTGACCGTTCCCTGCTTGCGTAGAGTTGGGAAAGCAGCCCAGTTTGACCCTGTGACTTACAACTCCCGTCCTCCAACTTGCATACTTCTTGCCACAGAACAATTGCTATAAATAGAGGGCTAGTTCCATCACAGACTCCAAAAGGGAGCCAGAAAATTATAAACCTACGAATTACTTTAGCACATGCTGGGGTCAATCAGCCTTCGGGCAAGAGGTAGTTAACTGCTGAATTCATGAATCACACAATCTTGAGAGTTGAAAGCGGACAATGAATCCAAGTCCTGTTTTCTGAACCCACATTAAAGCAAGACTTGAATGCATCCAGTAAAAAAGAAACTATACCTACAGTCACTTCTGGCTCTCTTCGGATTTTTCCTAACCTTCCAATGGAATTCTAAACACTCTGCTCTGGATCTAAACATAAGAGCTTTGGTTACCTAATTTCCAGACTTCAGAAAGGTTTACTGTGTACTTATCTAGCTAGTTCATTTTGGTGCCAGGGGTTTTGTTGTTGTTGTTGTTTAAACAAAAGGATACACTGTAATTTTAAGCCTACTTATTAAAAGCATCAGTGAGGACTCATTTAAAAACGCAGAAACAGAAGTTGAGAAACCTGTGCTTCTGTGCAGAGTTTCAAAAGTATTGCTCTGTTTAAAAATTAAACAGTGGGAATATTACTCATTACATTCCTTGAGCATAAAATGAAGTTGTACATCAGGGATGTCCAACTTTGGCAACTTTAAGACTTGTAGACTTCAACTTCCAGAATTGCCTCAGCCATCTTTAGGAATTCTTGGAGTTGAAGTCCACAAAACTTATCCCAAAGGTGCTTTTTCAAGAGGCAACTGGACTTTCTGGTTTTGCTCTGAAAACATTTCGCTTCTTATCCAAGAAGCTTCTTCAGAAGAAATGTCTTGGATGACAAGTGAAACATCTTCAAAGCAAAACCAGAAAGTCCAGCTGCCTCTTGAAAAAGCACCTTTGGGACAATCATGACCTGGATGACTGAGAATCTCCACAGATATCCACAAATCTTAAAAGCTGCCAAGGTTGGACAGCCCGGATATACCCTGAGATAAATACCTCTATATACGCACAACCTTGGTGTCCTACAGATTTCACAGGATGGCCACTCTATACGTTGTTGGTTCTCTTGGCTTAATAGAAATCAAAGGTGAGATCAGAGTAGCAACAACTAACCATTATCACAGGGTGTGTCTTCAGGTAAGTCGACATCAAGCATAAGATCATCATCTTCAAGATCACAGGACTCAAGGTTGTTCAAGATATCCTGCAAGGAATGAGAAATGGGTTCAAGCTGAGCCCACCCGACTGTGTTTCTCCAAGTCTGACTAACACACGTGCAGTTTGAAAGAAACTCTTTACTGCCATTTTTCTGCAACTATAGAAGAGAACTTTATCATGGTCAATGAATCAGAGCAGTTTCCAACTATCCAGCCCATCTGGTATTGAAGTGAAAAGAAATAATTAACCCCCAGGCCTCTTACAATAGGTGCTAAGTATTCAGGTTAAAGCAGATCTTTATTTCGGCCATACAGCAGCGTAAAATACGAGGAAAAATTACACCCATGTCAGCATCAACTTATATAACCTTGTAAATGATAAAACATAATTTAAAGCTACAATGACTAACATAATACAATTTTATTAAAATACTAAAATATATCTAGGAAAGTCAAGAAGATGTTGACACAGTAACAAGGAGGAGGGTCTCAATTATGCTGGCAACGGGGACACCACTGGGAGACTTGAAAGAACACAATAATAAGGGATGGATCCTCACAGAGAAAATCTGCCTAGGCCCGTGTTGGTGAACCTATGGCACACATGCCCAAGTTGGCATGCAGAGCCATCTCTGCCAGCACACCAGCAGTCAGCCCAACTAACATACTGTGCATGTGTGCGTGTGCATGACTCTGTGACTGCGCATGCACTAAAAACAGGGCACTATAGTCATGTGCAACTGCGCACGCTCTAAAAATATGCCACTGCCCCATGAAAAGATCCCCCTCCAGCCACTAGTAAAAAGTGGTGCGCCGCTGGGGAAGGGCAGCCACCCGGGAGATTGCCCAAAAGCCGCCAGCAGGAGGAGGTGTCCCAGGAGGGCAGCATGGAGCAGGACAGCCACCTGGAAGAAGATCATCCCGCCAGCCCCCAGGAGCAAGCGGTGTGCTGGGAGGGCGGTGTGGGGAAGGGCGGCCGCCCTGGAGAAGATCAGCCCCAAAGCTGCCAGCAGCCAGAGGGGTGCTGGGAGGGCGGCCGGCAGCAGCGTGGGGAAGGGCGGCCGCCCTGGACAAGATCAGCCCCAAAGCTACCAGCAGCCAGAGGGGTGCTGGGAGGGCAGCTGGCAGCGGCATGGGGAAGGGCTGCCGCCCTGGAGAAGATCAGCCCCAAAGCTGCCGGCAGCGGCATGGGGAAGGGCAGCCGCCTGAGAGATCGCCCCCAAAGCTGCCAGCAGCTGGAGGCATGCTGGGAAGGCAGCCGTCAGCAGCATGGGGAAGGCCACAACTGCGCATGCGTGAATTTTGCGCACGACTGCACATGCGCAAGATTTGTGTGTGACTGCGCATGCATGTATTGTGCATGTGCATGTCTGTGCATGTGCAGAACATGCAGGCACACAGTGTGCGTGCAGCATTTCATGACAAAAAGGTTCGCCACCACTGGCCTAGGCAGTCACTAAAGTTGAAAGCGACTTGAGGATACACAATTAAATAAGCCTCTTAATATTATTGGACTGACATGAGGGAAGGGCTATGAAGCCACATAAAGGACTTTAAAAGCAGTTAAAGCAGCACAGGGAAGCCGTAGTTTCTAGATAAATGTGTCGTATTTTCCAGGTACAAAACTAAGGATTTGGAAAGCCATACATTTGATTTGCATACAGTATATTTGACTATTGGTCTTGAAGAAATATTCTAATAGTGTCAATAGAACTGTGTCCATAAGCCTAGTCCCAAGTATTGGGTCAAAAGGCATTTATGAAAACTTTTATTAAGTTTTTAAAATGTTTGTGGCTTCCTAGGTGATACATGTGTTTCTCTGTTATTACCTTTACGGATTACAATTTGTTAACAAGCAATCTAGGAATTTTTCACAACTTATCAGAAGAACAGCACAATTGTACGTAGAAATGGAATATTATTAAAGCCCCATTAATATTTTACAGTAAATCCCTCCCCTCAATTGATATTTCACTCTTCCCTTAAAGAGAGAAAGGGTAAACTGAATTAATACGGTAATCTTATTCCTTTCATTCTAGCATATTGTAGATTTCAAGGTCTTTCTAGTAATGAGCGAAAGCAGCAGATAAAGTTCTATTTTCCCCACTAATTTACAAACATTGTGTCATTTGATTAAAAAACAGGATGAGTCAAAACGGCAGTATTTCTTTTAAAAAAAAAAAAAAAGGACCAGTCAACATGTTTAAGTTTTACAAAAACCCATCAAATAGTGCTGCATTTTAACCTATCCATACATAGAGAACTGTTCTTTTACATTAAGTCACAACTGAAGGCTGAAGCCAGTCCCATCCATACCTTTAGGAAAGAGATGACGAATGATTAAAATAAAATTCTTCCCAAAGAAGGAAGATCAGGGACAAGAGGCAGAGGCTGAGCTTAGGCTTATTACTGCAGTTACCATAGCAACCTGGAGGGGGGAATTCAAGGAGACCTCCCAGCCTGTATCCAATCACAGAGGTGCAACCACAGACACTGACACCACATTGCCAGGCTGCCTGAGGCTAGCCAAATAATCACATGGACAGGGATGTCAGTTGCCATGGTGAGAAACAAACCCTACTATGAGCTTCAGGAAACCATCAGCCCTTATCCTCTTATTGAATCTAGGAAGGAAGAAAAAAAAGCATAATGACTTTTACTAAACTACAGTTCTGGAAATCATGCCTCCAAACCGAGCTTTGGCAAGTTTCCGGTCATTGCTATTTATTCCTGATTTGGGGTCATTTGCTCATTCTTTTGAAACGGGAATGTGTTTGTGTTTAAGCATACATAGCTATAATAAATAAAAGAGAATATTGGTACTGCAAGGTTGAAATGAAGGTTCCTTGGTGCTCTCTGACCTTGGTTGTTTTCTTGCAGACGTTTCATTACCCAACTAGGTGACATCATCAGTACTAGAAGGTTGAGTACCAACCCATCTCCCTTTTAGCACGGATGATGTTACCTAGTCTGGGTAATGAAATGTCTGCAAGACAACAATCAAGGTCAGAGAGCACCAAGGACCCCAGATACATAGATGTCAGGGCAATGCAGTGGTTCAGATTTAATTCAGAAAGGATTGCTAGAGGGCAAATGCAACGTTTAGCTGTGAATTTCCAGCAACTGCAGCTGTGTAATCCTGGAGACTGACACAACTGCTTTAAGAGGCCAGAGAGAGATGCTTTGCCTGTGTCTCCAAAACTCCACGGCATTCATTCATTCCAAATTAACTGCAGGATCTCCACTGCTACAGATATACTAATTATCAGATGTAAGGAAAAAATATGTCTCATTAAAAAATTCATATAATAGCAAGTCATAATACTATTATAAATAGGATATCCATGTTCTTGATATTCTTTAAAGCCATTAGCCATTAGCTTTTTTTGCATTAAAATAGGGTGCTCTCTTACTTTTTAATATTCATTTTATTGGTAAATCATGGGAATCCTAATTGCAGAAAGCAGAAATCCATCCATCTATCTGACAAGAGTAATATTCCTAGTACAAGGCATTTCTAGTGACCTTACTTTGTGAGACAGCCTGTGGCTCAAAATGCTGTAGTAGTTAAATTGAGTTAAAAGTCTTCAATGTTTTTTTTTTTTGAGTATTTATTCTCTCTGCCTGCTCAATAAAAATTGAGTACAAATCCCAGATTTAGTCATGAGTTGTACCTTATAAAATATAGACCCTGCCTTTTTTTAAACTTAGTTTTTAAAAGCATACACAAACATTTGAATACTGTATGATTAACTCCTGTTACATGTATGGTTTATCTTAATTACCCATCAGATGCAAGACCTCAAGCAAGGTTTGATATGGTTTCACGGAGGATTTTTTTTTGTTGTTAAAAAAAACCCATGTATTGCTTTGCTGCTTTTCCACATAGAAACCTGTCAACATTTTTGCTTTCAACCTATTACAGCTGTGCATTTTTCTTATTGTTTGAAGATGACCTTTTGCAGTAAGCAACCTGCAGGATTGTGGAGGTCATTCTGTGTCACACTGAGCCAAAGCAAACCTATAAAAAGAATGTGGCTGGAATCACAGTCGATGACAATCAGCTTTATTCAGAATAAAGCAATTTGTTTTTAGAAACTCACCCTGGAAGAATGGAAGAGATTGTTTGTACTGCAAGTGTAAGAAGCCCTAATGAAGAATATCTGTTTTAAACTCAAGAATATAATGAACTTCTTTATAATTCCAAATGCTTTGAATTATTGTGTATGAATTACCTATTAAATTGGTATTATTACAGTAAATTAACAAGAGTAGAAAAAGAGGAAAATAGAAAAAATGTTTCTTCTTCTTTTCAAATTTTGTTATTACCTGACTTGTCTCACTGGCTATCATCGCTCATGCAACAATTAATTGAATAATAAGCCATAAGGAAGATTATGCCAACTCCCTTTTCTCCTTTATAATTACATGTTGTTGCCCTGTGTTGATCATTCTGCTCTCTTGCAAATTTTGCCACATGAAAATTAACCCCCTCCTCTGATATTTTAATGCACAAAGCACTAATACCTTCAGGGGAAATATTACAGATTGTTGAATGCCTCTTTATATAAATTTGCACTGAAGGAATATTTTAAAATGTATACTCTTTATCTGCATGATAGAGTGAAAACTAAAATTAAACAGAGAACACTCTACTTTTTAGGCAGATGCTCCATGCAAGAAAGTATTTATTTCATTACTACTGTGAACACACAGGATACCTTTGAAAGAATGAAATTGTGAAGTATGACAAAGTACAGTAGTACCTCTACTTACGAAATTAATTCGTTCCAGAAGCCGTTTTGTAACTTGAAAATTTTGTAAGTAGAGACGCATTTTACCTGTAAATGCCCTAATCCGTTCCAAGCCC
>JAEANM010001588.1:0-27155 GCA_017656035.1 Myanophis thanlyinensis
CCCTGGGCCTTCATTCGCCCTGTGAATATTAATAATATTAGTAATAATTCCAATTGGAGCCTCTCCAGCGCCGTTTCAGTGGTATCCGAGTGGTTTGGAGTTCAACTCCCACTGCGTTCCTCGGCCCGCCGCTACTCTACTGCGCCTGCGCACCTTCTCCCGGTCGAAAAAGTGCGCTCTGCTCGGGGTTCGATTCGTCAGGCCTGGCCAAAGTCGAATTGAGGGGCGATGCGAGAGAGGAGGATCGCCTTCTCGGTCCCCGTTGGCGGAAGTGTCGTCGCTCGCCGGAAGGCAGTGCGCGGCCGGGAAGGGGCCGCTCTCTGCGGAGCCTCCCTGGTCGGGGCAGCCCGGCGGCGGCAGGATGTGGCCATGCTCCCCGACAGCCTCCTCGTCGAGATCTTCCGCCACCTGCCGCCCCCGGACGTGCTGGCCGCGGGGCGGGTGTGCCGGCAGTGGTGCCGGGTGGCCCGGGACGAGGTCCTGTGGAAGGGGCTCTTCTACCGGCACTACGGCGTCGCCCGCCACGTCCCGCGGCACCCAGGTCGGTGGCAGGGAGGGAAGGAGCGGGGTGGGGTGGGGGTCCCCCGGGAGGGTCGGGCCCGCACAAGGCGGCGCAGCCTCGGGAGCCGCTCGCTGTCCTTTCCGCCCCAGCTGCTGCCTCTTGGTACGGAGAGTTCCAGCGGCTTTGCGAGGCCGTCCCCCGCGTGGAGGTGCAGAGCCTGACGGAGCACGGGGACCCGGTCCTCCACCTCAGCTTCGCCCACAGCGGCCTCCGCTTCGCCTCCTGCTCCAAGGACTGCACCGTCAAGGTCTGGCGGGGAGGGGGAGGGGGAGGGGGAGGGGCAGGTCGCTCGGAGGCCCAGTTCCGGGGGGGGAGGGGAGGGGTGTGTCAGATCCCCACTGAGCCCGTTCTTGCTCCCTTGGGAAAGGGGGCGTGTCAGCCGCGGCAGGGGCGGGGTCTGCGCTCCCCCTGAGGGCCCTGTTTCTTCTCCTCTCTGGTTGCAGATCTGGAACAACGACCTCCCGATCTCACTGCTGCATAGCACCAGCATGAAGAAATACAATTGGAGTTACACCCAGTTCTCCCAGTTCAATGCAGACGATTCTCTCCTCTTGGTCTCCGGGGTCTTTATGGGCCCCCGGACGTCCTCCTCTGGGGAGATTGCCGTCATCGGCCTGGGTAAGGAGGTTGGCAGGGCGCCCGCCGAGAAGTTGGAGAGACCCTAGGCTCTCTTCTCCCCAGGAACACAGGGGAGCCCGGATGGGGCAGGGAGGCGGCCAAGTGGTCCCTTCCTGTGGGGCTCCTGGCTGCTGCAGAGAGAGAGAGAGAGAGAGAGAGAACCCCACCCTCCAAATCATCTTCCTGAGCCCCTCCCACTGCACCTCAGGGTATCCCTTGAGCCACACACGTTCCCACCCTTCTCCTTTTAGAGAACTTCGAACTCCTGTCCCGGGTCCGCAATAAGCCCTACGACGTGTTTGGCTGCTGGCTGAACGAGACCAACTTGATCTCCAGCAACCTGCATCGGATTGGCTACCTCACTTCCTGCTCTGTGTTATGGCTGAACAACGCCTTCCAGGTGAAGCGAGGCTGCGCCCCTGGGGTGACGGGGAGGGAAGGAGCCCCAGACCACCTCCATGACCTGACTGCATTTGCCCCTTCGCTCGCAGGGCATCGAGTCCGAGAACGTCAACGTGGTGAAACGGCTCTTCAAGATCCAGAACCTGAATGCCAGCACCATCCGGACGGTCATGGTGGTGGACTGCGGCCGCTACAGCTCTTATCCCGAGGAACTGGCGAGCCCTGGAGAGCAGGTGGGGGAGGGCCCCGCTCCTCCCTGCAAGGAGAGTTGGGAGGTGGAGGAGAAGCCTCAGCCAAGGGGTTTCCCAGCTGCCGAAGGGGGTGAAGTGGGGACTGAAGACAGGCTGGACCGCTTCTTGAGTGACATCATGGTGGGACACGTCCGGCCAATGATGACAGAGATGGAGATGGAGACGAAAGTGGCCCGACTTCTGGCCCGGAACCGAACGAAGCCCCCAGAGCCCAACCTGCTCTCCCTGCAGGGTGGAAACAAGAAATACCTGGTCTTCACCACCGGCTGCCTCACCTTCTCCCCGCACCAGATTGGTAAGGGGCCTGGGCGCCCTTCTCCTTGCAAGGTGGAAGAAAAAGCCGCTGAAACGGGTTGCACTTCTGCAAAACCTTCTCCTCTCGGGACTGCAAATGAGAGCCTGGGGCTGAAAAATGGGAAGAGCCTTCTGGGAGGCCCAATGCCTGGCTAGGTCGTCTGCCCTTCTTGGTCTGACTGGAGGTGGGGAAAGAGGTTTGGTGCCACTCTGTGAGATACAAGGGTGAGCTAACAAGTTCCCGCCTCACTTTCCCTCTAGGAATTAAGCAGATCCTTCCCCACCAAATGACAACTGCAGGGCCTGTTCTGGGGGAAGAGAGGAATTCGGACCGATTTTTTGATTCGCTGGATCATGTCATTGATATTCACGGGCATATCGTTGGCATGGGCCTCTCCCCAGACCACAGGTAGGGAATGGCAACATTAAGAAATTGAGCGTGTGGGTTGCAGACCGGGTGGTTGGATGCCTGAGGTCAGTAGTGAAAGGTCTGGGGGGGGGGCACCAGAGTCTCAGGTAAGGACTGGAGAGAGGCTGGCCGTGTTGGACGATTGCCAGGCCAGCAGAACCACCCCCTGTACTCCTCTCCAGGTACTTGTACGTGAACAGCCGCGCTTGGCCCGAGGGCTGCGTTGTTTCCGATCCTTTGCAGCCCCCCCCCATTGCTGAGGAGATTGAGCTGCGTGTGGTGGATCTCAAGACCATGAAGGAGGCCAAGCGGGCACTGCGGGCACACCGGGCCTACAGCCCCAGCGAAGAGTTCAACTTCATTTTCCTTGATGTCAGCAGAGACTTTGTGGCCAGGTGAGCCTTGCCTACCCTCCTCCTTTTTGAGCACTAGTCTCTTGAGGCAACTGCAAAGTTGGTGGTGGTGGTGGTGTTGGTGTTTCCAGAGCTTCTCTTCTGGCTTTGTTCTGTGGTCACCAATGGTCTCCTTCTCACACGCAGTGGGGCTGAGGATCGCCACGGATACATCTGGGACCGGCATTACGACATCTGCTTGGCCAAACTGCAGCATGGTGACGTGGTCAACTCGGTGGCTTTCAGCCCCGTGGAGCAGGAGCTGCTCCTGACAGCCTGCGCGGACAGCACCATCAAAGTGTGGCGCTCCCCCCGCACGGTGCGGGTCCTTCACGAGAAGCCCCGGCTTCGTAGATGCCTCTTCTCCTGGGCCACGAAGCAGAGAACGTGAGCCGGGCAGAGAACTTGCCTCCTTGGGGTCCACCCCTGGGACAAGTGACCCTGGCCCAGCCCGCTCACCTTCACAGATGCCCTGCTCGGGCGAGGCCTGGAAGAATCGCCATTTGAGGAATGGAGGCACAGGCTGGCAGGCGCTGCCCAATGTCCCCGTGGAGACAACCCGCTTGCAGGCTTGCATAGTTCTGTAGGCTGCCAACACCCTGTGATTTGACTCCCTCCCGGGCTTTCAACAGCCACAAACGGAACCAGGAAACTTGTGCTGGTCCTGCTGAATTTCTGCTTGGCAGGGAGGTAAGAGAAACTTAGTTGGGCACTACGCTGGATTCCCTTCGGTGCCTCTGCTCTTGTCGACCCGGGAGGCAAAGAGCCCCCCCACCGAAAAAAAAAGTTTTGGAGCTGCAGCCTGCCAGCCCCTGGGAAGAGGCATGGGTGCCCTCCCGTCCCTGGCTTGGGGAAGTCGCCCACGTGCCCTGCGAAACATTTGCTTTTGAGGAGGGGGAATATGCGATGTGAAGGACTGGTGTTATTTCTTCTGTGAAGCAGAAAGAAACATGTTCGTGTGGCTGCTTGAGAATGTGTGCTTTGAGGCGGGGTAGGCAGCACGGCTTGTTGGTCTTAATAAACTTTGCTTGTTGCTGCTCTCGCATTGGGCATCTTTGGCATTTGCCAGAGGGCCCCTCCCTCTTCTGTGGCAGACACGAGGCATGGAGTGGGTAGGGGACTGAGCGGGGCACCCTTGCCTCCTAGAAGGCCCCTTGGGCTGTGAGGCCTATGGGCAAAACCTTCTTTGGCTTGCTTTGGGAGGGCAGAGCCCAGCACCCCTCTCCCCAAAAACGAGCAAAACGGGGCTCGCCTCTATAATGCTTTATTCCGCTTCCTCGCTTACCCAGGGAAGAAACCAACTTCGACAGTGCCCCTCCCCCAATGCTCCTGAGAGACACCCTGCTTCTCTCTCCTCAGAGGAGCCCCCCCCTCCACCCATGGAGAACAGGGTGGAGCAATTTCCCAGGGCCCTTCTTTTGTTGGGAACGCCCAAGGGAGACTCCCCCGCCAGCTCATCCCTGCTCGTGAACCCTTCTGCTGTCCCTTCTCCATATGCGCTGGGGTATCTTTCCTGGCTGCTGCCCAGGCCTCCACGCCCAGAGAACAGGATTGGGTAGTGGGGATTGCCAGGAGCAGCTCTGTCCACTGTCAGCAGCCCCTAAAAGTCCCCTCCAGGGGCTCTGCCAGAACAGCTGCCGGACCTTCCTGTGGGCCCCCGGCCCCCTTTCTTGCAATCCACCAGCAGTGATCCAGGGCAGGGGAGGAGCCACTGAGGGACCAGGAAAGGCCTCTCTTTCAGGGCCCACCTGGGCTTCCAAGCCGTCTCCCCAAGACAGGGGGCAGTCCACCAGGCCCTCATTGCCTGGGGTGGGGGAGGGCATCCAGCCCCCTCCTCCGGGGGGCAGCTCCGTGCTCTGAGACCCCAGTGGACAAGGTGTTAAAGGCCCATGAGGTCTACGATGGCTTTAATGAAGATGGTGTCGTCGCGCACGTAGGAGTTCTTGGACTCCATCATAGCGATGGGGCAGAAGAGGGGGCAGCCACTGGCAATGTTCATGTCACTGATGGGCCGCTGGAAGGAGGAGGAGGTCACGTCAGGCCGGAAGGCATCAATGACGTGTTCGCGGTTATTCTGGTCCAGCAGCATCAGCGTGACCTACGGGGGATGAGAGGAACCTGGTGGTAGCCTCCCTCATCTCTGGATCCCCCTCAGCCTCTGTCTTGCGAGACCCACAGGGTGCCAGGGGGTCTGGGCTACTCACTGGGGCAGGAAAGGCTGCTCTGCAATTGGCTTTGCCTGTAGCTTCAGAAGCCAAGGACTCCCACCAAGCGTCTCCTCCACCCCCTTTATGCAGGTCCCACAGCCTCTTCCCCCTCACCCCCTTTCGTGGACCTCAAGTCCCTACCTTCTGGTTGAAAGGCCACCGCAGGAGGGAGTCATTGGGCCCTTTCATTACCACGAAGAAGAGAGACAGGTGGGTGCCACGGCCGGTGCCATCCCCATTGAGGTAGATCCGCAGGCACATCTTGTAGCCGTACTTGCTGGTGTAGAAGGCTGGCCGAGCAGAGTGGAGCAGATAGTCGGGAGGAAGCCATGTAGGACAGCAGCAGTTCCCTGCCCTGCCCCCCCTCCAGCCGCCCCCCCCACCCTTGTCCACCCAAGATCAGAGCCTGGATGTTCCCTGAGGACGCTTTCCCCACCTGGGGAGAAGATGGCCGGAGAGCGCCCTGCGACTGCCTCCTGCCGCTTCCTGGCAAAGTCCATAATCTTCCAGATGAAGATGCCATCATAGGAGGCCGCCTCCATTTCCTGGATGGCGTGCTCCATCTCGGCCAGGGCCAGGTCCTTCAAGGCGATGCTCCTCTCCAGTTGCCGCACCTGGGCCAGGAAGGCACAGCTGGGGCTCGCAATAGCTCTGCTGCCGCAGAGAGACTCCCTTGGGAGGGGTGCGGCTGAACCCATGCCGCAGGCAACCCCTCCAGGCAGCCCAAAGCGACCCCTTCTCCTGCTTTCCCCAGACCAAGTCCCACTCTGAATGCCATCCCACCCCACCCACCCACCCAGCATGTCTCTCGCCACCCAGGAGCCACCAAGGCCCATCGTCCCACCTTAGCGCCAAGGGCCTCAATCTTCTCCTGGTCGAGCTGGTGCTGCCGGCTGGCAGCCTCGGCCACGAGCGATACCTTCTCCACCTCCCGATTCAGCACACAGACGATGTTCTCAAAAGTGACCGTCTTCCTCTCCAGGGCCTCGTATTTCCCCAATAGCTCCAAGGAGCTGGGCAGCTCTGCCTCCGGAACCAGGGGCCCGCCCCCTGCCAGGATACAGCTGGCCTCTGCCGAGAGGCGGTCCAGCAGGGGCTCCAGTTTGCTGGACGCGGAGCCCAAGCTCAGCACAAAGCTCAGCAGCATGTAGAGGTGCTCGCCCAGGTGGCTCCTCTCGTGCTCGGGGAGCTTCTCATTCTCCATCTGCCAGAAAGAGCCAGAAAGTCAGGCGGACCAAGAGGGCTCTTTGGGGCTTGGCTGCCAGGGCTGGGCTGGGTGGTTGCCCTCCAAGCGGCTGAAGGCGGGGGCTGCTCCATGGCCTGCCTCCCCCCTCCCTTCCCCTCCCCTGCTCTGAAGCCCAGAGCAGCAATACCAGGTGGGTGCAGCCAACCGGCTGGAATCTGCAGGGGGCTCTGCATTTGCTGCAGCTCTTGACGTGGTCCAGAAACTGCAGAAGAGAAGAGCAGCTTCAAAAGGAGGGAACAGCGCATCATCCCTCGCCCACCGCCAGGCATCTTTCTGCCCCATTTCAGCCTGGAAGCGAGGGGTGATGGGGGACCATCTCAAAAGCACCGGGAGCAAACAGTCAATTGCCCTCCTTCCTCCCTCCCTCCAGAGCCTGACCCTCTGCTGGTGGACCTTTGGGTAGGCCAAGGTCACTGCCCCGCCCCCCACAGGATGGGCAGCCCGAGAGGGCCTTGATGGGCTGCTAAAGCCACTGCTGACCTTCTCCCGGGGGATCATCATCTTGCCACAGCCCTCACAGGCCAGAGGAAGTTTGGGGCACACTGCCTCATGAGCCTGGCAAAACAAAGCTGCAGGTTAGCCCACATTCTGCCCCCCCTCCCCTCCTCCGATGACACAGCTGGGAGGGGGGGAAGGGCTCTATACTGCCTGGGAAACAGGCCACCGGAGCAGTCGAAACCAAGGCCACGCCTTTGTGCTGAATTGGGGTGCTTTTGAGTGCTGCTGCTGCTGCAATAATAGTTCTTGGGGGCCCTTGGTTTTGGGGTGGGGGGGGCAGTGCTGGCCCGTACCTTACTTTCAGAAAAGTGGAAAGGAGCTTGGCAGTATTTGCAGCTGAGGCTCCTCTCGGGACACTCCTGCTCGGCGTGCTGCTCCTTTTCGCCCATCTTAACCAGGCCGTGACATGCAGGACAGGCCACCAGTATGGCCGGGCAGCTCCCCTCGTGGCAGCTCTGCAGCAAAAGGAGCGGCATGTCAGCCCAGCCAGCAGGCTGAAGGAAGGCAGTCGCTGCCCGGGCCCCTCCAGAGCAGCTCAGGAAAGCAGGCTGCACCTGAAGGGAGCGGCCGCTGAGCCTGGAAACTCACCCCAAAAGGGGGGCACAAAAGCCCCCTTGCGCTGACGCTCTAAATCCAAAGAATGTCCCTGGTCGATTGGATGGCTGTGATCCCTTTGAGGCCACCCAGCTTGTTCTTGCTGGCTGTCATTCATTTTCCAATTATCTGAATACTTTTTAATGGCCTTGACAACTGTTGTGTTTGTAAAATTAACACACCAGGAGGGAGGCCGGGGTGGAAGGGGGAAGCATGCAAACTGCTGGTGTGAAGAGGCCGGTGTGCCCCCACCCCGCATATTCTGGCTGGGCTCATTTACACTTCTGAAGAAGAACCCACATGGAGGGGAGCTGGGGGGGGGGGGGGCTGACAGGGATGTTCCAGTTTCCCACCGACAAGTCAGACCTCGGGTGGCCCTTTGCAGAGAGGCAGAAAGCTGCACACCTGGAAGCAGCCATGCAACTGAGGCCCCCAGGATGCCTTTTCAGAGGGTTGAAAGCAGCAGGGCAGCACTTTCACTTTCCAGAGCCTGCAGTGTTTCCCCACCCAAAGAGAAAGTGAGAGCAGCGCCAGAAGGCAGCCGGCGGTCAGAGGTGGGGGCAGCTTCTCTTTGCCGGTGTGGATGACAGGGAGAAGCTGCCTGCGGACCCCAGAGTGGAGCCGATCTTCTCTTGGTCGCTGCCAGCAGGCTCCGTCTGTCCTCTGGGGTTGAATAACCAGCAAGTATTTTAGGGACTTTCCAGAGGGTGTCACTGTGTGGGCTTCCGCCAGGGACTTTCCAAGCTGGAAGCTCTGACATTCAAAGCACGCAGCCCAGCTGCAGACCCAGCAAGACAGGCGCCTCACTGCCACATGGAGTATCTGCACCTCCATGGGAAGCAGGGACTGGAGGGGACTTTGCCCATCCGTCCACAGGGCTCCACTGGGCCACGTGGTTCATGGCAGATGGGCGGGAGAGGGGGGGAATGTGAGGCCTCTTCAGGGAGAGGAGGTGGGCTTCAGTCTTTGGCCAAAGAACTCCCCCCCCCTTCCATCTCCCCCACACAGAGCATGGCGAGTGTCCTCCTTAGTCCCAGGGCCACCCGCTCTCCCTCGGCTTTATGAAGCCTCCATGCAGACTCTGGAACTGAGCACTAGGGGGAGGGAAGCATCTGGATGTGTGGTGGAGGGGAGAAAAGGCCTCTGGTGGGTTTTTTTTTGGGGGGGGGGCAAGCAGCAAACACTGAAGTCGCCTGGAAGACCCTCTCTGGCCCCAAACAGCCCAGCCCAGCCCAGGCAAGACAAGCCTCGGGGTGCCCCAAGTTCACATGGGGTAGGGGATGGTGCCCAAGTAGGCCCTGCTTGTTCCCACTGCCCCCCACCCTCCAGAGATGCAAGGGCCACTTCCCCATGCCCTTTCCCATCAAGCTCCCTGCTCAGACAGAGAAAGGGCTGCCTAAGGCTTCCCCCCGCCCCCAGGGTCTTTACCTCATATTCTTTTATGGTCCCTTTCCACGTGCAACCTTGGTGAGGGCAGATGGCCGGGAGACTCTCCACTTCCCGCCGAGCCGCGTTATCTGGGAAAGCCTCAAAGGGCAAAAGGGGAAGGTTTAAGCACAGAGACGAGGAGAATGCGGGAGCGGTTGCTGACTCTGGCACAATCCATGGCCAAGTCATCAAGCCGGCCCAAATGGAAAGCTTTGCTGGCAGAGGGCAAGGCGGGGGTATTCCGACTGGCTGGGCTGAAACCCCTCCTGATCGGGACTTCATGCCTGCCCGGGTTGTGTCCCTTGGAATGCAAAGGATTTGCCCTGAGATGCCTCAAAGGGAAATCCTTGGGAAGAAAAAGGGGAGGGGGGGGAGAGAGAGATCCTTTCTCCTTCAAGGACCCCCATCTGACCCGACTGGGCTGAGCTCATCCACCCTCTGGGCTGCCTGGAAGAGCAGCAGGACAAAACTCCGCTCGAGGGGGCTGCACTTACCACCCCTGTTTCCAAGATCGAGGCACCTTCTTCATACAACCCCTCTTGAAGGCAGGCTGCACACTTCTGGGGCCCTGAGCTGGCGGGGAAGAGGAAGACCATGAGAACCACCCAGAGTGCCTCCCAAGTCCACCGGGCAGGCCTTTCCCCAGCAAGGGAGGCCATCTCAACTAGGAACGGAGCTGCATTTTGCCCCGACGTCGTTCGGTGCGCCTCTGAGCATGTGCAGTTGGCTTTGTTTGGCTCCAACTGATTACACAGCTGTTGGCTGCCACCCCCAGAAGGGAGAATTGTTTCCAGGTCGGAAATGTTTATAGACCGGAAGAACCACCCTTCTTCCTTTTCAGTCCTGCTGCCCTGACTGATCCTGTGGTGCGCAGGCAAAGCCCTCTATTTAACAACTCCTGAAGCAACAGGGATTGTTGCTCAAGCTGGCAGGTGTCAGATTGCCTATCCCGGGTATAATTAAGCAGCTGCTCTCTTTGTTGCATAGGCAGACTTCCTCCCTTTCTTTCTGCAGAGGGATGGAGGTGGGGAGTTAATGAAAAAGGTGCGGCGGTCTCTTTCTTTGGTTGGGAACTAAGCAGGTGAAACTGCACGTGGAGCGATCCTAAGAGATCTTTCCCACCTCGGAAAACGTCAAGAGCAAGAGCCGAAAGGGACTGAAGGCTGAGCCATCAGCCATGGGTGGAATCCATCCCCCTTGGGCTCTTGGCCAGGCATAAGGAATTTGGGGAGAGGGTAATAGCTGCAAACATCAGGTTAGTCCTCAGGGGAGAGCACTGGAAACCCAGCACGCTTTCTCCATCTGCAGAGAATGTGCGAGTGAGGTTCAAGCAAAGGAAGTCAAAGACACCTTAGAATTTTCTTCAAGCAAAAGGAGCAGTAGCGATGACCACACTGGGCTTGAAACGGACGACGCAAAATGTTCCGGCACTCTGAACACAGGTACTTGCCCACCAGTTCAGTGCCCAGAATCTCCTTGGGGAAGCCCGGCTGATTTACGTCCAAAGAGCCAGGAGGGGTTGCATTGGCCGATGCCATGTGAACCAGCAGGTTTGCCAGGCCTTCACAACCCTGGAAGGAAGAACAATGGCCACAGTTCAGCTCCATGTTAAAAACAGCTTTCTCTTAAGCACCAAATTTAACCCTCTGGGCAACTGTAGCCCCCCCCCCCCCCCTCGCCATGCAGTGCCCCAACTGGGCAATGGCTGGTTCCAAGGGGCCCTGGCTGAAGCAGCTCGGCCAAACGCTAGGCTGGCACCCATCATCCACAGCAGCTTGTGAGCAGGTCCCTGGGCTGGGCATAGAGAAGTGGACGATTGTCAAGGCAGACCATCCTCTCCCCCCCCCTCCGCTGGCTCAGCCCCAGGACCCTCCCTCGCCTGGCCTCTCCCTTTCCAGCCCCTGACTGATCTAACCTCCAAGCCTCAACCTTCCGGGCATGACCCACCGCCTCCGCCGCCTGCCCGGCAGAGAGGCCCGGCTGAAGCTTTCCTGGCCTCCCTCCGTCTCAGGCCCGGCAAGGCTGCCTTCGGGCGGGTGCTGAAGCCAGCGGGGCAAAGCTGGGCCTCCGCGGGAGGGAGGGAGGGAGGGAGGGAAGCTCTCCCCCACGCCCTTCCCTTCCCTTCCCTTCGGGGGGGCCGCCTCCCTCCCTCCCTCCCACCCTCCCTCCCTCTCACCTACCTACAGCCGGAGTCCGGACGGACCGTGTCAGGACCCGGGCCGGGGACAGCGCATTGAGGGGGGCCCGCGGGGGGACCGTCCGGCCTCTCGCTCCCCGCAGACGCCGCCCAGCACCCGCAGCGGGAAGCGGGACATCGCCCGGTCAGCCTTACCCCCCCATCCGCGGCTCCTTCGGCCGACAGGCGGGCAGGGAGGGGCGGGAGGGAGGGAGGGGCGGGCGGGCGGGGGAGGAGCTGCTGCTGCCGCCGCCGCCTCTCCGCCTCTGGAAAGCCCCTGGAAGCCTCCGAGGGGTGGGAGCCGCGTGCCGCCCGCCCAGCCCTCCAGGGGCGCCCCTCCCCCAAGCCCCCCTCTGCGCGGGAAGGCGGGCGCGCCTGTCGAGAGCGCCCCGCCCCGCGCCCCCCGCCCGCCCGCCCCGCGGACAGAGAGACCCGCTCTGCGACGGCGGCGCTCCCCCCCCCCCCCCAACTCACCCGGAGCCGCGTCCGGCCACCCGAACGCCGACCGGAAGTTCCCGTAAGCTCCGCCCAGCACTTCCGCCATTTGCCTTCGTCTGGGTGCCGCCGCCCACGAAGCCCCGCCCCTCGTTGCTATTGGCGCGGGGGCGTGGTCCTGGCTAAGTTGTGCGGCGCGCGGGAAGGCCGCTCCCGAGGTAGATCCGCGTCCCTGGCCGAGGTGCCTCCGCTCCCAGAGGAAGCTTCGTGGTTCGCGTCGGTCAAGCCGGAGGTTCATCCGCCTTTTGCGGGACTGCGGCTTCAACCGCGGCTTTCTGAGGCCGCCCGATCCTTGGACGATGGACGACCCCTGCAGGGAGGGAGGGCGGTTGACAGGTGGTGCGTCATCCGGAAGAACTGAAGCTTGCTTGGAAAATTGGATTCGTGTTTAATTAAGGTACTGACCGGCCTGCCAGGCGCCTTCTGCGCATGCTCCTGAGAAAGACTCTGAGGGCTGTCATCGGGTTCGGACACTGTACCTCCCTCTGAAGAGGAGCGGGACCGCCTCTTGTCGTTCCAGCCAATCGTACGGAAGAGCGTCGCGAACGGCTTGATGTATGACGAAGGGGCTTCTGGGAGAATTCTCGGAGACGGCCTTGCGGAAAACTCCCTCGTCTCAGCCAATCCTGGGACGGAGAGCCTTGACGGACAAAAGAGCTGATCTATTAAAAGACTTCAAAACACGATGCGGAGGCGTGACAGTTATTGTGACGTTGTGAGCCCCTACCGAGGGGAGGAGTCTCGTTCCTCGGCCACTCTCGTCGAGATTTCGGCATTGAGTGGCAGCGGAACGGCCCAATGGGGGTGCAGCGTGCTCCGCCCTCGCGAGGGAAAGACGGGATGAGGGAGGGAACGGGCAGAGGGACGGCCTATTGCGGAGGTTGAGCAGCGAAGAGGCGGCGGCAGAAGCGGAGGCAGGAACCAGAGACGCCATGGCGGAGAGCGACTGGGACACGGTGACGGTGCTGCGCAAGAAGGGCCCCAGCGCGGCTCAAGCCAAATCGAAGCAGGTGAGGGTAGGCAGGAGCGCGCGTGCGCACCCTCTTCAATCCCCGCCCATCTCCCGGTGGGAGGAGGGCCTGCGTAGAGCTCACGTCAATCTGACGGGAGGCACGCCCACCAAGCCCTCATTTGCATTGGGCTCCGCCCGCTGCCGCGCTTTCCGGGCCTTCCTCTCCGCCCAGATCGGCGGGCTCGGTCCGCCTGGCTGCTTCCGGCGCGTGGCCGGCGGGGAGGCCCCCGGCGGAGGCGCTGCCGGCCCGGGACGGGGTCCGCGGAGAGGCCGCGCCTCGCCTCGCCCTGCTTCTGGCCTGTCGCGCTGGCAGGGCGCCCCCTGCCGGCCAAGGGGAGGAAGGGCGGCCCGGTAACGCTCCCCTTGCTCTTCAGGCTGTGCTGGCGGCTCAGAGGAGAGGCGAAGACGTGGAGACCTCCAAAAAGTGTAGGTGTCGCCGCGGGCGCCTCTTTCGCCAAGCCGCTCCGGCTCCTTCCCGGGCGGGGGGCGGGGGGCGGGCACCCGAGGCAAAAGGCCCCTGCCCGCCTGCCTGCCTGCCCTCCCTCCCTCCCCAACCGCCGCCCGCGTTGCTCCTTCCCCGCAGGGGCCGCAGGGCAGAACAAGCAGCACTCGCTCACCAAGAACCCGGCCAAGCTGGACCGGGAGACCGAGGAGCTGCACCACGACCGCGTCCCTCTGGAGGTGGGCAAGGTCATCCAGCAGGGCCGGCAGAACAAGGGGCTGACCCAGAAGGACCTGGCCACGGTAAGCGGCCGGCGGGGCCAGGGGATCGGGCCTGGGTGAAGCCCCGCCCCCGCCCCCCTCCGGCTCCGGCTCCGTGCAGCTGCCTGGCTCTCCCTCTGCAGAAAATCAACGAGAAGCCCCAGGTCATCGCAGACTACGAGTCCGGAAGGGCCATCCCCAACAACCAGGTGCTGGGCAAGATCGAGAGGGCCATCGGTGAGTGCGAGGCTGCTGGCTGGCTGGCTGGCTGAGCTGCGGCCCGAACGCCCGCCTTGATGGGCAGATGCCCGTCCCCAACTGAGTCTCTTCCTGCCCCTTTCCTCTTTTGTAGGCCTTAAGCTCCGAGGGCGGGACATCGGCAGGCCTCTCGAAAAGGCCCCCAAAGAGAAGTGATGACAAAGCCTCGAAATCAGTTTGCCCCGACTGATCTCGCCTGGCTGTTGTGGCCAGGGTGTCTCTCCCAGGCTGAAACCTCCAAAATCTCAACCCTGTTGTGAATCAACAAACTTCTCACAGCCGACATTCCTGCCTTCCTTTTTCAAAGTATCCAAATCCTAATAAAGCATCTGAATCTGCCAGGGGCAAGAAAGAAAAGTTGTCATCTTTGGGGCTTCCAAAGGGCCCGGGGCCTTTTGCAAGGGGACGGGCGCAAGAGGCAAGACCGGCTGCCCTGCCTTGGTTTCAGTGGGGAGGGGCCCACGATGGTGGAAAGCGGTCAGTGCCAATCACGGTGGCTTGAGGGCCTTTTGTGGCAGCTGCTTTTCTCCAGTCTCTCTGCCCCCAGTCTGTGTTGCATTTGGAGAGGGGGTTTTCCACCGGATGGTTTTGAAGGAAAAAGTCCAGGCCTGCTTTCAATAAAGAGGAGTGCTGCCCCATCGTCCGCCCACCAGCCTCTTTCCAGCAGAGGAGAGAGTCAAGGGAGGGATGCCGATGGAAGCTTTTGGGGAGGGAGCTGTTTGTGGCCCTCAAAAGCAGGGATCTGAATAGCAACCCAGTGGGTTCACACAAGAGATTAAACCAGTGTTCCTGAGTGACACTCCTATTGGGAGTGGGTTTATTTTAATTTCCTTGTGTGGTATGTTAAAATGCTTTTTGAGCAGCCAGAGATGGGACGTTCCAGCCTGGGTGAATGTCTGCCTCTCTGATCAAGAAAAGAGGTGGATTCAACCCGTGTCTCTCCAGGATGCCCCATTTATTGGATTCGCTCCAGTTGCCTCTCCAGGGGAACAGAGGCCGATGCAAGACCAGACAGGGCTGGCAGGGGCCGACCTAGGATGTTGTTGGGTCAGGAGCCATCTGGGGCAGGATGATTCTGTCCTGGAAGCCAAGGGCAGAGATGGGCTGGCTTTAGCTGGCAGCCAAGAGACTGAGGAGAAGCCGCGTCGGCTACCTTGAGACGGTCTGCTTTGAGAGTCCAAAGGAAGCTCCCACTCGGCCACCCATCCCAGTTAAAGGCAGCCTGGCTGGAGAGCAGAGGGCCAACGTGCCCCCCCAGCCCTTACATCTCGAAAGGCGATGTTGTCAAAGCCCTGCCTGTTGCTGTCCTCCTCCACCATCCTTTCCTGACTCCCTCTCCTCTTCCACAGACAACAGGCAGCCGCGATCAGCAGCAACAGGATGATGTTCACCACGCCAGCCACCACACCGATGGTTGAGCCCGGGAGAGGGTTGCTGCTCTCTGCCAAGGCAAAAAGGAATGGCCAGAGCAGCCTCTTCCAACCAGCTCAGGGTGGCAACCACAGGGATCGGCCTATGGCTGTGACTATGCTGCCGCAGAGGGCCTGACCTTCTGCTTGGCCCGCCTGGGGAGAGGCACAGTCCGGCCCAGCTGCTGCGTAGAGGAGATCGTCCAGCGCAATCACCCCTGAGCTGGCCCAGCCTCCGCTGCTGGCCTCCAGGATGATCTGAAGGGAAGAGAGGACACAGTGGGAGACCAATGCAGGGAAGAGGCAAGGGTGCGATTCATAAAGGGTCAGAGACCCGTCAAAAGACTGCATGCAACGTCATGACATGGGGTCCAGGGAAACCTCTAATTCGGAAGAGGCAGATGCCTGAGGCTCAAAGGCCGGGTCCCAAGACTTGGAGTTGCCGGCTGCCTCTTCCTTCGGGTCTAGGGAGGGAGGCTGAACTCAGAATACCTGGAACTCCACGGGGCTGGTCACAAGGAGCGTTTGGTTCATCCAAGTCCGGCTCTGGTGGCCTGTGGCGGCCCAGATCAGCCTTTCCCCCTGTGCCCCAGTCAGCCTCACTCTCAGCTCTGCAGGAGCTGGCAATGCGGGAGGGAGGGGGGAGAGGAGGTCAGCATTGAGACCCAAGTGCAGCTCTCTGCCCTCCCAAGCTGGCCCTCTTGTGGCTCCTTTAACCAGGAACCTGCCAAGTGAGCTTTAGCAATGCCCCTTCTGCACCAGGTGCCACATCTCAGAGGGGAGAGGGGTCTCCTTGTCTGACTCACAGCTGTGGCCAAGGAAGTCCATGTGGTAGTGGAAGCGCAGGCAGGAGCCCACGGTGGGTGCCAGGGGCTCGCTCGCCAGTCGTGCGGTGCTCTTTACCAAGCTCAGCACAGCCAGGTCAATGTAGGCATAGTGACCTACAAAGAAAAAGCTGAATGGCAGGAAGGAAATATGGGCCAGGCCCTCTTCTGCAGAGGTGGTCCAGCAAGAGTGTGGCCTTCATTGTGCTCATGAGAATGCTGAGCACTCCGGAACACGCAGGGGCTCGCCTGATCTGTGAGCTACTCAAGGCTTCGCTGGTTCAGCCAACATGCAGGGCAAATTGTGGGCAAGAGGAGGAGAAGGAGAAGTTCCTCTCGTGCAACCCCAGAGATCAAGCACTGACCTGCGTTGGTGCCGAGGGTGTGGTCTTCCTCGGGAGATGGGGAGCGCAGCGTGGTGGCTGCTTCCTTCCAGTCCCAGTTGTACCAGTCTCCATGAGGCCTGCTCCAGCCACAGGGGCCCGACTCAAAGTCACAAGAGCCTGGGCCAAAAGGACCCCACAGTTACCTTTGATCTTGGCTCCCCATCAACTTTTCCAAGTAGAGAGTCCCCCCGCCCCCACCCATGCTGGGCCCATAACGTCCATTTTCCTTTCCAAAAGAGGGAAAACGGGAGCAGGTGAGACTCAAGCTGCCCCCACCTGGTTCAGAGCAGCCACCTTCCTTCACCAAGACGTCGTCGAGGGCGACATAAGAGGCCAGTTCTCCGCCAGCACCTGTCACCTCAAAGGCCACCTGTTCACAAAAGGCACCGGTGGCATAAGAGGCCAGCTCAGACTGTTTCCAGGCAAGCCAGACATTCAGCTGGAGTTCAGAAAGACCGTGCCCACCTGCCATCTCCCGTGGACCTTTGCCACAAAGCTGCTGTACCGCCAGGCTGCCCCCTGCATTGGATCCAGGCTGAGCATCCCTGTCTCTGCTCCCTCTTCCTTCTCTTCCTCCTCCACGTAAGCGGTCAGGGTTCCTATGGGGAGCAACCAAAGAGCAGAAAAGTCCAGAGCCCGAATGCTGCATCTGCCCTCTGCCGTGTCTCTGGGGAAGGGCAGTACCAGGGTTACTTGTGGGGGGCAGGAAATGAGCTGAGATCCTAGACCTCTTGGCACTGTGAACCAGGCTCTTGCAGCACTCGCACCCCAAGCCGCCGAGTGTGCAGATGGCACCACTGCCTGCTCACCTGCCTCACTGCCACCTAGGTGGTACCAAAAGGAGACGCAGTGGGTGCGGAACAGAGGAGGGAAGACGCCAGAACGCAGGATGGCTGCCTGCCCCAGAGGGAGACTGTCTGCACCACTGCGGAGGATCATGTAGTGCCCTGGAAAAGGGGGCGGGGGGGGGGGGGAGAGAAACAGCCGAAATTTCCAAGGGTGGAACCTGCTGTGAGTAAAGCGTAACGGGTACTACACCTGCCTTCCTGAGCCAGGCTGTACTTTGGCTCAACATCTGGCATATGTCTCATTTTCAGGAGCCCCGAGCCCAATCCTGTGGGGCTTTTGTCCCCCCCCCTCCCCTGGAGACAAAGGGACACACCACTTGCTGCCTCTTACCTCTCGGCTCTTTCATGGTGTGATCCACAGCAGGGCCCCAGCCCCTAGCACCACTCTGCCGCTGCCACACCTGCTGCTTGGGGGCCGAGAAGCCGCATTCGCCAGCCTCAAAGGAGCAATGCCTCTGGGCCGGGCAGGGGCCGGGCGTCACTGTCAGGTCATCCAAAGCTACTCTCCCCAGGAAGCCGTCCCGAAGAGCCTCAAAGATCACCTGCAGGACAGGTGGCAAAAGCTGCTTCAGAGAGCTAGAACTATTGACTCCCTTGTATGGACCCAAGTTTCTAGCCCTCAGGGCATAAATAAAAAACGAGGCCCACTGAAATCTGGGAATTCAAGGCAAACTTCAGGGTGCACAGAAATCTCTTCTAATCTGGATGGGGAAGCAACCTATCCAGGAAGGTGATCTCAGTCTGAATTCTACTCTGATTCCTTCTTCTGCGATACAGAAAGGGTTATTTATGATGAGGCTGCAGGAGGAGGGCATGATGGAGGGCCCGGAAGCTCGCTGGTGCCAATCCAGGCCGAAGCCGGAGCAGGGCAGGCTGTCCTAAGCTGCCCAACCTCATCTCAAAGGCACATCGTGAGCAGCTGTCTGGCTGACAATGAGAGGCCGCATCAGCCCAACTTCTCCAAGAGCAGCTTTCCAGATGTTCCCGAGATCAGCACCGTGGTTTGGGTTTTCTTTGTGCAAGGAGGGGCCGCATCTCTTTACCTGATAATTCTGACCAGGCTTGGGGGAAATGGAGGAGGAGGCTTGATGCCAAACCGCCCCGTGGCTCCCTGTCCTGGTCCAAAGCACCTGCTCTGCTTCTCCAGACTCCTCCTTCACTTTCAGGGCCAGGGTGCCTGCAAAACCAAAATCTCTCTGTGTGTGTGTGGGCTTGTGTCTGTGTTGTGAGTGTTCTGAAGTACACAACGCAACTGTTCCTTTCCTGCTGGAGAAATCGCTCAGAGTGCCATCTTCACTCATGAAAGGCTTGCTGGAAGATCATGGAGCCTCCGGTCAGAGAAGATCACTCATCCCAGCAGACAGAAGAGGGCGGGAAGATTTAAGCACTTCCTGGAAAACTGCAACTGCAGCTCAGAAAGGCAGCCCTTGCTCACCTCTTAGCCTTCTGCTGCACAAGACGGAGCAAAGGCTGCTAAAATGGGAGGGGAGGGGGCCACTACTCCCCCCTTCCTGCAGGCTTTTTCTCTAATGTGGGGCTAGAACAGCCTGACCACATCCGACCCCCACCCACCCCTCCACTCCTAGCTGCTCTCGTCTTTGGAGGCGGCAGCAGATGGGGGAGGGGCGCTCCTGCAGGGAGTCTGAAGGCTTACCAATTTGGGGTCCATCCATGCGATACCAGAAGGAGAGGCAGGAGGCCTGGACAGCGGCAGCAGCTGCAGCCTGGGGAGCAGAAATGAGCCGGGCGCGCAAGCCTGGGTTCCCCGCTCCACTAGGATCGGCAA
Source organism: Myanophis thanlyinensis (assembly GCA_017656035.1). NCBI lineage: Eukaryota > Metazoa > Chordata > Lepidosauria > Squamata > Homalopsidae > Myanophis > Myanophis thanlyinensis. The sequence goes on from JAEANM010001588.1 coordinate 18,798, forward strand.
ACAGGAAAGAGCCTGTTGAAGAGGAGCAGAGGGCAACTGCAAAGGGCTGGCCGGACAGCTAGGTTGCCTCTTCCAGTTGCTTCCATTTTCTATCTGACCTTTTATTTTCACAAATTACATTAGGTAAGACTTGTCCATGACTTTGACCTTTGCTGAAGAGAGATGGGTGGGGGGTGGGGGGGGAGAGATTTTCAAACAGATGGGCCTCTGTTTGACTCACGCATCATTCCCGGGCCAGATCGCCTGTTCCCGGCACGAGCAGAATCCACAGGTGCTTCTGCATTGATCTCCGAGCCCCTGGGGCTTCAAAGTCAGTCCCCGTCAGACTGGGCTCTAGCCCAGAAACCCCATTCCAGCCAAACTGTAGGGCCACTCTACGGCATTACCTGTCCCCGTGGTGTGGTCCACAGCCCCTCTTCGGCTTTTGCTCAGCCTCCATTCAAAGCCATCGTTCTGCTCCAGATACCAGCTGCACCAGTCTGTCTCAAAATTGCAGGACAGCCCTGCCTGGGAGGCTGGGGGAGAAGAAACAGCAAGGCTGTCGCTGGGGACAGTCAGCAGAAGGATGAGCCCCGGTCGGTCGTTGTCAGTGTGAGGTTTCTTCTCTACAAACCAAATGGGCGAGGCCCCGAAGTGGCAGGGCAGGCAGGGGCTGGTACCTGAGGCTGGGGCTCCGGCGCTACAGTTCACAAAGGAGACATTGCTGACGGCGAGTGGCAGGGCTCCCCGGGGGCCATCCAGATCAGCCCTGGCAAGCAGCTCCAGCTGAGGAAAGAGAAACAGGGCAAGGGCTTCACCTGCAGCTCTCTGCTTCTTCCTTCCTCTCAAAGCAGCTGCAGCTCAGGTACCCCAAGGGGCCTTCATCCCAGCCCACCCCGAAGGAACTGCCCCCTACCTGGAAGGGCCTTTTCCTTGCACCCAGCGGCACCGTGGCCTCTGCCCAGGAAGTGGTCCCATTGCTCTGGGCAAACCAAGCCCACCAGCGGGTGCCCAGGCTCCTGTCAACAATGGCAAGGGCGAGGAAGCCTGCAGGATGGAGCGGAGAGAAGCAGGCAGTGGCTTCAGTGCTGGGCAGCACTGGGCTATGCCAAGGGGACAAAGGCAACATCCATACCTTCTGGGCCAGTGGTGAAGCCCATCTGCAGCACACAGCCTAAACCTGAAGGGCCCAACACGGGAGTAGCAGCCCGCGCCATGGAGAACATCTGCCCAGGCCCCTCCTGCAGACTGAAAACCGGCCCTGAGGAGGAACAGAACAATGGTGGGCTCCAGGTCGGGTGGACCAAAAGATGGCTGCGACACCCTTTCCTCCTGCTCCTCCTCCTCCATGGCACGGCCCAGTCCCACTTCTAACCTGGCAAGACCATGTTCCTGCCACCCTCTTACCCACAGGATTGAGCCTGCTGGTGGTCCATTGCAGGCGGCCCACACTGATGTCCATCCAGCCCCCGGGGTCCTGGGCAAAACTGGTCCCTCCTAGAGGGGAAGGCGTTGAGGGGCAGATATTAATATATTATATTAATATTATATATTAGGCCACACAGCTCCAAGCAATGTTGCTCTTCAGGAGTTTGGGGTGGGGGAAAGAGACTGAGGGGTCCCCATTTCAAAGAATTCCTGCACATCAAGCCAGTGCTATTTTTAAAAAACCACCCAGGCGGGAAGTGAAACGCTCCTCCGCTGCCCTGGCCCCTTACCGCACTGCTGCTCGTCAGAGGTGTCGTCACACTCAGCTTTGAAGTTACAGAGCAGCTCGAGGCCGAGGCATCGCTTGCCCTGGTCGCAGGCAAACTGGCCCTCGGGGCAAGGGCCAGAGGGCTCCGGCGAGGGAGGAGTCGGGAGATGGGCTGGAAAGGACCCAACACCAAGACACCTCAGTCCAAGAGACATTCTGGCCAGGGGGTTCAGGCAAAACAGCCCTTTCAAGAGCCCCCACCTCCCTTGCTCAGGCAGTCTGTGAGCCCATCTGAGATGGAGAGGGGGTGTTAACTGTTGCAAAGGCCCATCTGGAAGGACAATCGCCCAGCTGGCCATCCTGCTTCTCTTACTCACCACCCTGTACCATCTTGCAGCCAGGAGACAGACGAAGGTCATCTAGAGCGATGCTCCCTCCCTGCCCCCTTCCAATCCTGCCCTCAATGACAATCTGGGAGAAAAATCAAGCGGATTCAGGGGCAGAGCAGCCAGCTGCTGTGATCCCATGGCCCTCCACTGCCCATGGCAGCCTGCTCCACCTGGGAGGTTCGGGCACCTGGCACCAGGGCCTCCGGACTTCATGTACCTTGAACTCCTTTATGTCCACAAAATCCACTTTCTCCCGGAACCAGTAGTTGCCCAGGTCTCCCGTGCGACTCGAGATGAGCTGCAGAGCTTTTGTCGTCTGGCTGTAGATGTTAAGGCTGTTGTTGTTTGAGCCTTGCAGGTGGAGGTAGAGAACCAGCTGCAAAGAAAACCAGCCAAAGCCACTAGATGGGAAGGAGGGAGGGAGGGAGGGGCACATCACCCCAGCCTCCCTTTCCTTTCCTGCCGCTGGATTCAAGCCAGCCAAAGGGGATGGGGGCTTGGGGCGACCAAGGCTTCTGCTCCCGAGGAAGCCACAGAGAGGTCTCCTCCTTCCCCATCCAGAGTCAGAGGGGGATCCAAGACAGATCCCCGAAGGGACTGCTCTGGCCACAAGAGACTCACGTAGCAGGGCTGGCTGGGGTCCAGGGCCAGCGTTGGGCTGCTCAGCCAAGCTCTTCCCTCGTGAAGGTCCAGCCTCCGTGTCTCCACATATGCAAAGAAGCCTGCAGTGGATGGAGCAAGCAATGCAGGGGTGCTGGCTGGACTCAAAGCCTTGCAAACATTAAACTCTGCCCGGAAGGGTCTGGGGCTTTTGGTGATCCCGGCAGATCTTTCCGCCTCCAGGAGGGCAGCCAATTCCAGAGCAGAATGTTCCACCTTGGCTGGGGAACAGAAGTGGGGCCGGAGCGCCTCTCCCACGCCCTTCCCCTTTGGAGTGCTGGGAGAAAGGCTCTTCTCAGGGCGGCCCAGAAGAGTGGCAGCAAAGTGGCAGGAAGCAGCAGGGCCTGGCTTCACTGCTTGGGCTGGGGCTGTGGATTTTTATCTCCTCACTGATATGCCCTGATTGAGTGAAAATACGAACTCCCTCAAGGCAGAGAGCAGCCAGGAAAGCGGGGGTGGTGTGGGTGGGGGTGTTTTCCTTCTGGAATAAGCCAAGGGACAGCAGTGACCCTAAAATGTCCAGAGGCCTCCTGCAAACAAAGCCATTCTGAAGCCAGGTACATCCATCCTCAGATAAACCCAAAAGCCGTATTTCTGCTTCCTGCTGCCTGCCTGAACTCACCTTCCCGGCTGTTGGTGCTGTGATCCCGTGAGGGCCCGACAGCAGGAGAGGCCAGGTGGAGGCTTGAGTTCCTCAGCCAGGGCAGAGTTGTGTTGGGGACCACCGTCCACTGGCACCAGTTCTCCTCAAAGGAACACACCGTGAAGGAGGCTATGGGGGCAAGGGAGAGAGAGACACACACAAAGGTCCCTCAAGAGAAGCCACAAGCCTCCACTGTCAAGTGCCCCCTCAGGACCAGCTTTGGGATGGAGCTCCCTCCCAGCATCTCTGGGCCTCCAAGGCCAAGCGGAGGGGAGCCTGCCCCTTCCTCCCCCAGCCCCCCTCCCCACCACCACAGCACTCACCACAGTCGGCCTTGGCTTCATCCTCACCAGCCCTGCAATCTGCGGTGCCGTCACACTCCCGGTCTGTGGCAACGCAGCCGCCCTGCTGGCAGTGGAAGGCCTCCAAGCCACACGTCTGGGGAGCTAGGAGGAGGGACGGGGAAAGGAGCCGGGTGGGCCGAAAGATCAGGGAGGAGGCCTCTGCTCTGCGCAAAGGAAGCGGCTGAGCCCAACTGTGGGGGCTTCTGGCAAGGGTCTTTCCCTTTAGGCTGCATTCACCCTGCTTCCTTCATAGGCAAATTCTCTCTTGGGGACGGGCTGCAGTGATCCATTGTCTCTCCTGCCTGTCTCTCCTACCACTAGATGTGCTGCAACACAAATCCCATCATCCCCAGCCTGCATGACCCGAGGGCAAGCAAAGGAGTGGCTTGCAGACCATAGAGACGGCTTCCTTTGAGGAGCCTTTACAGGAAACAGAGATTGCAGAGAAGTTCAGGAAGAAATAAAGGATTCAACCTCCACCCCGCCCCCCCCCCCCCAACTTTACGTGGGAAGCCGCAATTCCTGAATTCCACATCGTCCAGTGCCAGCTGTGCTGCGGAGGAGAAATCCTGGGTGGAGGAGAAGGTGACCTGCCAGGAGGGAAAGACTCCAGGTGAGGCTGGGGAGCTCCTGTTGGCTGGAGGCAGGGCAGGTCTGGGCTCGGGTGCCAGGTACCTGGAAGCTGCCTGGGATGTGACCAGTGTAGGCCACCAGCTCCTGCCAGGAGTAGGTGCCACCTGGAGGGCTTTGCCACAGGCGGATGGTGCGATTTCCCTGGCTCAGATCCAAGGTCAGGAGAGGCTGCTGAGTCTGGTTAAGACCTGCATTCAAAAGAGCGTCTCCATGAGATGGCACAGGGAGGAGGCCTCATCTCAATCTAGGACGTGGAGAGAGAATCATGCAAGGCACTGCCCCCCCCCCCCCACTGCTGGCTCTCTGTCAGCCTACCTGACCCCCACAGGAGATACCAAGCTCGGATCTCGCAGGCAGCAGCTGCTTCTCGCAACAGAGGGGATCGCAGCCGGGCCGTGGCCGAGGGCTTTGCTCTCTGCTTTCCAGCCGCCATGTACCAGCCTGCACCGGAGAGCAGCGAAGCCGTTTACAGGGATCAGGAAGAGCGGCGCTCACACAGCCACCCGGGGCTCGTCTTGAGTTGAGACAAGCCCCCAAAGGTAAGAGGAAAAATGGGTTACGGATGCCCCCAGCACAGGGCACCCCCTGGGACTGCTTCAACTCCAGGGCCTTCCAGGCGAGGACACACCCCTCCCCCTCCCCTGGCCTTGGGAGGAGCCTCACAGAGATTTCCAGCTCCTCTGCCTCTCCCCAGCCCCCCAGCAGAACCAGTTACCAGAATCTGTGCCGAGTGTGTGGTCGAAAGGAGGCTCCAGCCCCCATGTGGAGATGCTGGCCTGGGCCGGGTCCCACCGGTAGGCTGTGTTACTGATGTCCTCCCAGCCACACGTGGTGCCTTCGAAGCTGCAGGTGAAGGGAGTCCCCAGAGCCGAGGCCTTCTGATAGCCTGGATAGAGGGGAAAAACCAGCAGTCCACCCCCTCTCTCTGCAGGTGTCTCCTGCCCTGCCCACAGAGGGGTAACTGGGAAGAGCCAGAGGACCCTGGAACCCCAAAGGAGCTGCTGTGGGGAGGGAGGGAGGGAGGGAGGGAGGGTTGGTGGGTTGGGAGGAGGGGGAGGGCTTGGGGCCTCCTTTATCAGGGGTTGAACAGTGACTTCAGGCTCCAACAATTCAAAGACAGGGTTTCATAGCCAGGAATTCTCTGGAACTGATCTTGTTCACAAGCCTTTTGGCATCGGAATCCATTCCAAGATGGTCAGATATGTGCTGGGACAGGCGGAGGAGAATTGGGCGAAACCCTTCTGCTTTCAACAGAGAGCAGTTCCTTCCATCTTTTTTGCTGCAATTTTGCCTTAAATTCATCCCGAAGAAACAGAAAGGAGATCAACTCACCACACTGGTTTTCATCTGAACAATCCCAACAGTCACATACAAAATCACACACACTTGGACTCCCACATCGGTTGACAAACACAGCCTGGACATAAAACGGAGGTCCAACTAGGAGACAAGAAAGACACCCCAAATGGGTGAACCTCCCAGAGACCACCTGCTCCTTCTCTAGCTGTTCTCCATGGCTCAACACAGCGAGAGAGCCACAAAGTCGATTCAGCCGAGAGCCCAACCCTCCTCCGAGATCAGGTTGATCAAGACAAAATCTTGCCCCCGTTGATACCGCAGGGGAAAAGGACAGGTACCAACAATCCCATTTAGGGAATTCGCACTCAAGAGTTCCTGGCACTGCTCAGATCTGAATGCAAAAAGTAGAGAACTGAATATTCAGCGTAAATCAGCTCTCAGGATTGGAGATAAACCTCTGACTCTCCCGAAACCTTTAAAGGTGTCAACGGACAGAGTTTAGAGGAAAATGCCGGCAGAATGGAGAAGCCGAGGGAATGTTTATAAGTAATACAAAAACAAGCACATCCCAAAGGGAAGGCTTTGGACTTTTCAGCAGACATAAAATGGCCCCAGGAGGCTCCTTCCTGCCTTTGGTTCCCCCAAATCAAAACTCAGTTGTTCCCTCTCTGATTCAGGGTCTTTCCACGCAGCCCTAGCGACGGGCTGACTTCCTCCTCTGAAAACTCACCCATCAACATCTGCAGGAGAAGGAAGGACAGCAACCCCCAGGACCCCGGCATCCTGGGCCTGCCCAGCAGCAAGATCAAGCCCGCTCACTTGGGAAGAACGAGGAGGAAAGGCTGCTCTGGCAACAATGTGCCTGGACTTCAACCTCCCCGATCACCTTGCCTTCGAGATACGATATGCGGCAGGGCCTGAGTAGGATGGAAGCCCAGCCCAGGCACAGGGAGGGGGACACGAGCAGGATGCTCCCACCCATCTTCAGTGGGGAGAGGGTCCCAACAGCCTGGGCACATTCTTGGAGCAATAAAAGCAGAGGTCAGACAGCCGCATGCCAATCTAACAAGCAAACCAATGCCCTCGTGCCCCTGCGCTATCAAGTCTCCGCTTTCTTTCCTTGATATGGTCAATCAGCAACTGCTTCTACCAGTCTTTTGTTTTAATAAGGCAGAGGAGGTGGCAACAAACATGGGGCCCTTTCTGATCTAACATGAGCTCTGGCTTGATTGTTGCCTGCCCCAGGAAAGGCTCTTTAGGCCAGCATCTCTGGTGAATTCCTGGCTGGAACAAGGGCTCTAGGCAACATGGGTGGGCATATCGTCCTTGGGTCCTCTTGCTGAGAATGGGCTGCTGGGAGACTCTTCCATGGGGCTCCTCCAGCCTCTTGCTGTCCCCTGGGATTTCTGACTTTTTTGCAAGGCTGCCTGGGAAGCGGTTTGTTTTTTATTGTATGCCATAGAGTGAGCTGCTATTAACAGCAAGAATGAAGGACTCTAATCACCTTGCTATCCAATAGGAATGTGAATATCTGACTCCAGTTCAGATCAGTCATCATGTTGTTTACTCTTTTATTTAAATACACCCCGAGAACCAGACTGCAACAGATTGCAAAACCTTTATTCCAAGAAAGTGAGGTTTCACAAGAGCTTGTTGCTCTCACATGCAAGAAATCCAACCTCATTTCCGCGAAGGTGCCCTTGGACTTCGTGCAATCAAGTCATAAACTCCAGGAAAGATCTTGCAGACTTGCACACTGTCCAGAAATCTCATCCGCTGGTCATTAGTGGGACAAGCCTAAGCACTGCTTTATCACCGATCTGAACCGTCTAAGAAATGTTTCTATGCTGGATGGACAGGAGGATGGAGAAATAAAGCCTCCTCGGCATGCCCAGAACGCGGCCATGTTATTTCCCTTTCTAGCAGCTTCCTACAGCTGTCCATGTTACATGAAAATGTTACAACTACTGTGATTTCCAGGAAAAAAAGAAACCTACTTGCTACAGTTGTCAAGAAAACAAACAACTTAAAACTGCAAACGGCCTTGGGAACAACATCACTGCTTTGTGTACACATCAAGCAAAACCATTGTGGCAGGCAGATGAAGACGATCTCTGAGAGTTGTGCATTCTAAATAGCTCAGGTGTCCATGCTTATTATTTCAGCTGCTTCCTCTGCATTTTCCCAGTCCGCACAAACATAAAACTATCCTCTCTTCCCTTCACTGCTGTTTCTCTTAGTTGAAAGACACCGCAGGAGGTGAAGGGATCCAGGAAGATGCGTGAGAGAACATGACACCCTAAGCAGCAAGCACAATCGTTTATTTCCTTTCACCAATGCACAGGCACAGTAGGTTTGATCACAGTGCACAAATCCAGAGGCTGACAGGTTTTCAACATGTAACTTTGCTTGCTGCTGTTCAGTCGCAGAGGTGAACTCTTCAAGGAAGTGGTCAGTATCCTTCATCGGCCCAGGTGACTTCATAATCGGGGTACCTGGCCTTCAGCTTCTCTGTGGCAATGGCATGTTTTGCTCGGCCAAAACCCTGGAAAAAGCACGGCCACATTACTACATGCACACGTGATGCCTTGTAAGAGGCGAGGCGAGGCGAGGCGAGGCGAGGCAAGGCAGGTGAATTATCATTTATCATTTATCATTTATTAAATTTATATACCGCCCCCTCTCCCTAAGGACTCGGGGCGGTTCACAGCAGAT
>JAEANM010001589.1:0-10609 GCA_017656035.1 Myanophis thanlyinensis
CTTCTCCTTCTCCTTCTCCTTCTCCTTCTTCTTGGTCAGCAGATTCTACTGGAGCGAGTAAGACCATTTTTCTGCGAGGAACCTCTTCTCAAAAACATGGGCTTTAATTTTCACAATCTCCAAACAGCCCCACATAAAGCTGGTAGGTAGGATAGTTCTATCTCTTCCCAGTGAACTTCACGGAGCGAGCGGAGTTCCAAATTTTCTTGGGAGACCGTCTGGTTGACATTCACCTTCAGGTTTTCCTGGGGCCGCTCAACGCTCCTTAACTGCCAGACCAGTTTTGGGTTGGTTTTTTGTTTTGTTTTGTTTTAAACCTTGCTCAGAACGATTTGCCTCCCTGCCTTGTTTTTTCGACTCTCAAGTCTACCTTGATTCTCTCCTGCTCCTTGTGTTTTTGTTAGCATGGTTGACAAAAGTGAAGTTCTGTGTCAAGGAGACCGTTTGACTTCATTTGCCTTCCCAAGCCAAATTGTCTCCAGGCTTGAAAATCCAGCCTAGAATAATTCAACAAGAATGGTGTCCATTTTTACTATTCAAAATTTGAAGAAACGAAACCCTCTTCTCCCCCTTGCCAAACCCCTCTTTTCCTCCTTCCCCCCTTCCTTCTTTTTCTCTACCTCCAATCATTCCATTATTCTGTACCTGAAATTAATCTTTTTGCCAGGCAGGTCAGGGCGCGATCGACAGGCTGTTTATTACAACGTTTTTTTCCTCACATTGGTCTCGGCTCCCCTCGCCCGACTGACTGTGGATGTGACCTTTGTTATTTCAGCCTCCACTCAGCAGTTCAGTGGAAACAACTTGAGCACGTTCAACCCTGATAAACATTATCCTTCAACCACTGGGGACCTGGGCAGAGTAAACGAGCTTTTCCGACAGAATCACATCAGGAACACACATTGAGAAAAAGGCCCGAGAAACGGAGCCCGAGGAGGGGAGGTGGAGCTGGGAGAGGAAGAGAGGGAGCTGCAAGTTCGAGGGAAAGGGAGCCAGAGGCGGAGCGGAGGGCCCCCGAAGTAAGCTCCGACCCGACAATAGGTCTCAAAGATGTTCAGAGGCCGGGCGAGAACGGGGGTGGATTGGAAAGAAGAGATCAGGGTCTAATGCTGGACAGGTCTGCAAGTAAAACTCGAATCTCTTGGGATGTTCAGATTCCTAGAAATCTCTGCCTTCTGACCTACCCAGCACCACATCGCCCAAGTCCGATATTGTGTCGGATGGCGGAAGTTTCCTGGGGATTCTTTTCGGTGTCAATTTCAAATCTAAACAAGTTGTGCTTTAAAAAAAGAATGAACTCAAAGGTCCGCATTAAGGCTGCCAACCTGTCGGTGCGCAGATCTCAATCCTAGCTGAAATTATAATCCAGGCTAAAGAGTTGGACGGAGTTTGCCCGTCGGCCTGCTGCCTAAACTGGAAAGGAATCGCTGGCCATCCAGCGAACTAAAATTCGTCGAAAAGATTATCAGGAGCGGCTGTAAATGATTAAGACCCCAGCATCCCCCTCCCATTGGCAAGCCTTCTTTTCTCCAGTGCATAACTCCCCCCAAACAGTCCGAAAGAGTGCGAGAGAAGAAAATGGAGGGGGGGGGGTGTCCGGTGGGAAGACAATCGTGGGTCTTGACCAGAAGCTCCCTTCCCCGATCATTTATCCGGGAGGAAGGGATCAGGGTCGAGGGCGCCAGCCGGACCTCACGAGCGAGTGGATCAAAGTGCTTCGCCCTGATCCACTTGAGTGTGGGAGTGAGTGCTGCCACGGCGGGGGAGGGGGCGGCCTCTCTAAACATGATCCGGTTCAGGCGAAACGTGAGGATTTCAAGGTGTTTCGGAGGCTCTCAACAGGACAAGCAGCTGCCAAATTTATGCTGAAAGGCGCGTGGGTCACCCAACCCTGGCTGAACCAACCCTCCTCGACTTGATTCGAAATCCATTAATTAGAATTAAGTCATTTTTAAAGGCTTTCTTTTCTTTTTCTTTTAAGTCTTGAGTCGCCGCGGACTTACTTCCACCTGACGGATTGAAAGACTGAAGAAGAGGGAGGACGGGGAGAAAGAAACCACGCTGCGCCCCCTCCCCACGCTGTAGAGCGATCTCCGTTGTCATCTTATAATGGTTGACTCAGGTTTTGCTGTTAAATGGCAATATTCAATCGATACGCAAACAAGCATAGTCTAGTCTAGCGCGTTACACAGAAACTTCGCAGTGAGATAATTATCCCTTTCCAATCGGAAGGAACTTCCCAAGCAATGTAATTGCCGGATTACAAGATTAACTCCTTCATAAAAATCTTGTTGTTGCTTCAAAGGCAAACCGCTTTGTTACAAATACCGGGGCCCATTGCAATTATCTTATAAGAGAATGGGTGGTAGGTAGTTGGACCTCCTAAAAAATGGGGTTGCGTTTTGTAGGGCCAGTTCTATTTTCCGAGCACAAAGTAAATCTCTCCGATAGGAATAGGAGCGCTAGTCTGCAAACGGTCTCATCCAGCGTTTCCGAGCGCAATTTAGGCATTCCCCGTTCGTTCTTATGCAATATTCCAAGCCTTGTAATCTGAGTTTTGAATCAGTTTCTCTCCTGCAGACAGAGATTCCCCCCCCCCCCGGTTTTAATTCATCCCAAAGGGAGGTCAAGATCATTCCTTTCATTTTTAGGGACCCCAGTCATTCCTGTTAAAAGCGCTGCGTGCAGATTTCAAGCGCCCAACCTACCATTCTAATCCTAAACCACCGGAGTACTAGTGCAGGGACGGCTTTGTGCCACAAAGAACCTTTACACTTGGAAAGCGGCCTTCCTGGTAATCGCAGCCCCCACTTTCACTTTTCTTGCTGGAAATTCTTAGTCCTCTGCAGTTCGACCTAATCTTTCAGATGAAACTGCCAATCCGCTCTTCTTCCTTGACGAAAAGGCGGCTAAAGCATCTGGTGGCGGATCGCTTCTCTCCTTAACTGGAAAGTCCAGAAAACATGTCCGAGCGGAGTGTGTGTGTGTGTAGGCGCGCGCAAGTGCTACTACCCTGCACATTATCCAGACCCACATCTAACTTCGCAAAGACCCCATAGCTGAGCTCAAAAGCTTAAAAAGCAAAGAAAATTTTATTACACTGTTTTAAGTTTTCATGCTGCAGTGTTACAACACAGGCCCACATCAAGAGGAGATGGCTACAAGTGGACAAGGCTTCTCGTTCTTGGATCCTGTACAATACCTCCAGGGCTGCGAGTACCCAACACACACACACATTCACACACTCCTCCCACCGCTAGTAAAGTGTCGGTGTGTTCCTGGGGCGAGGTTGATGTCTTCTAAAGGTTTTCATCGGCTGCGGTCCGAATGACGCAAAAAAGAAGCCGTTCCGTTAAAATCCATTTACATCCATCTTCCCCTCTTTCTTGGTGCAGGAAAAGCGCTTTTGTTTGTGGCCTTGCTTGTGTTGCAAAAGTTAGCACACATTTGCGTGATCAACTTGTTTGTGGATGAACAATCGAGGCATTCGATTTCTGGCAGCTAAAGTCGACTAGTTTCCATCAACACCCGCCTCTCTCCTAGCGTTCTTTTGGGTCTAGATCGATTGCCTTCTTATTTTTACAGTTGCTGCTGCTACTAAGGATAAATAATGCCAGGCGGAAATAGAGCAGTATTTTCTTGGAGAAATACAAATAAGCTTTTCTAAAATGGGAAAATATTATTTCCCAGGAAATATTTGTTTTCTAAAATGAGGAACGAAACTCCCCCAGGGTCAGTCAGTATCTTTCTGAAAATTTAATTCGACATTTAACTACTGGCGGTGAAAGCAGAAATCAGGTGAGTCCCTTTTGTGAAAATAAAATCTCCTTGACGGGCTATTCATCCTATTAATACATTTTCCACGTTCTGCTATTAGATTTCCTCTAACTTATGGGCCTCCCGCAATTCAACTTTTTCCCATCTCTCCGCGCTGCCCTTGCATATGGAACCCAGGTGCTGATCCAGCTTGTCTGCAACAGCGAACGGAAGCCCCTTCCAGGGTGAGTCTGTCTGTCACTCTTGCCTACCAATCGGGGGGGTGCGTTTCCTTTTAGGTCCACCTTCTAAAGGGCGTGTCTTTGGTGAGTGATAGCCTGAGACGCCCCCAACCGACCCAGCCCAGCCCACGTTGCTGCGAGATTGAAATGCGGGACTTAAGTCTCCTGCTTCGGAAAAGTGACTTCCTTGGAGTCCTTTTTCTTGACATTCTCGCCTTTCCCCGCGGTAGGAATCCGAGAGAGCCGGGGCCTTCTCCAGAGCCGATCCCGGCGAGCCGGGCAAGATCCATCCCACGCCGAGTGTCCTCCGGGGATCTCCACGCACCCTGCTCGGCGTCCTGAGTCAAACTATGGGTAAGTGTTGGCGGAGAGGCGTCTGAGGCGGGGGAGGGGGGGGTTGGTGGTGGCAAGACCGGCGCGGAAGGGCAATCCGGTGGCTCAAAGTTCCCACGGGCCAGTCCGGCTGGCTTCGCTTGTGGCTCCGACTCTTGCTGGGGAAGAGGCGTTGAGAAGCAAGGCGGCGGTGGCGGCGGCGGCAGCCGCAGAAGCGCCAGTGCTCGAGAAGGATTGGGGCGGGGGAGGGCATCTGACCGACCCTAGGCTTCTCTCCCCCCCCTTCTCTCCCTGAAAGATGTATTTCGGCATTCCTGTCCTGGCTAACGGGAGGGGAAGAAAACAGCCCCTCCAACCGGGGGCCGCTTCCCACTTCTCTGCGATGTGGTTTAACTTTCCCAGACAACTCTGCTCTTCTAGCCCATGCTAAGAAAAGTTAGTCAACGCGCCACCTCGAGAGGAGAAGGAAGTTAAGCTGGCCGCCCCAACGGCTTTGGCTAAGAGGAGTCCCGCTCAGTTTTCAAGTGGACTGCTTTCCAAGGAACGCCTCGGTCCTCGGCTGTCCTACCCTTCCCTCCCTCCCCAATCCCGCGAGTGAGTCCGGGTGAATTGTCTGGAGTGGTTGTCTGGAGTGGCTTCCTCTCGAATGCGGGAAATGTTCGGATTCGGGGCCCTGCGAGGCTCGGGAAGAGGTTGGTGGCTCGCCAGTGGCTGCTGTCCGAAACCTCCTCCTTGCCGGTTGCACTCAGGGAGGAAGTCCTTGGGGAAATTCAAGGGCCGGGGAGCCCGCGACTAGAAGCCTGCAAGGACGAACTCCTTAAGGCGGCAGCTACAAGCTAGGTGCGCCCTTACTAGGAATAAAAAGGCCGCGGAACTCGGCCGAACTTGCTTCTCAGGCAGCGGCCAGCAAGCTCAACATCAACCCCAGGCTTCCCCGGGAAGGGTTCGCGCCTCGAGCGTTTAGCAGCTCCCTTCCCTTCCCTTCCTCCAGGATGAGTGTGTCCAGCTCAGCCTGGCCAGACTCCGGACGCCTCTTCCAACATGCCGCTGCTTCTCTTTGTTTGCAGAGCCTGCCTTCGGAGAGGTCAACCAGCTCGGCGGGGTCTTCGTCAACGGCCGTCCTTTGCCCAACGCCATCCGGCTTCGGATTGTGGAACTAGCTCAACTGGGCATCCGACCGTGCGACATCAGCCGGCAGCTGCGCGTCTCCCACGGCTGCGTCAGCAAGATCCTGGCGCGCTACAACGAGACCGGCTCCATCTTACCCGGGGCCATCGGAGGTAGCAAGCCGCGGGTCACCACGCCGACAGTAGTGAAGCACATCCGGACTTACAAACAAAGGGATCCTGGCATTTTTGCTTGGGAGATCCGGGATCGGCTGCTGGCCGACGGCGTGTGCGACAAGTACAACGTACCCTCGGTCAGTTCCATCAGCCGGATTCTGCGCAACAAGATTGGAAACCTTTCCCAGCAGAATCACTACGAGCCTTACAAGCAGCACCAGGCAGCTCCGCAGCCGGCCCTGCCTTACAACCACATCTACTCTTATCCCAGCCCCATAGCGGCAGCAGGTGCCAAGGTGCCTACTCCACCTGGCGTGCCGACGATCCACAGCGCCGTCCACATGCCTCGGACCTGGCCCTCCTCTCATTCCGTCACTGACATCTTGGGAATTAGGTCCATAACAGATCAAGGTAAGAGGATAAGACTTGTAGCTAGAGACAGGATTGGTCAATCACACCCAAGATGCCCCATCCCTTCCCAGAGATTCTACGGTCTGTTGGGTGGGCTGAGGTGGGGGGAATGGGGTTCCCAGTGGTTTCTTTGCTGACTATAGTCAATTCTGTAGCTTCAGAAAATGTCTAGGGTATTTTCATCAAAAGGGGAAGAGATTCAGAAAAGGACATGAATTTGCTTTTGTTGGGAATCATCGGTAGCTTTAATTCCCTGATCTTTAACTGATGGGCTTTGAAGGAAGCCATGTTAGAGCATTGTATAGCATCACCCAGCTGTTGTGCTGATATAAACTCTGTCTTCAGGAACAGTTTTTGGATGATGCTATAAATGCTATAAATCATTTAGGTGGTGATGGCCTAGGCCCTAGGTGGGACTCGATTCTAAATAAATTTCCTCTCTCTTTGACCTAGTGATATTTTTTACTTAGCTGCAAGGCCTTTCCCTTTTAAAGGGATCCTAAGAATATAAGCATAGTCCTATTGGATCAAACCTCTGGACCAGCCAGTTTGCTCTCACACTGGCCAACCAGCTGTACAAGGAAGCCCAACAGATGGCCTTCAAATGCAGTCACATTGCCATCAAGGCTAACAGCTGTTGATCCCCCATGATGTGGAAACTATTCTCAAATTTTATATACTATCTGATACATTTTAGTAAAGATGAACTTTCTGGTGGCCAGGGCTTTGGTTTGCACAGCCTTTCTTAACTGGGATTGAGCCCTATGGAACTTTCCTGATTGAGCAACAAGTGATTCCCAAATATGTTTTTCTCTGAAAAACTTTGCATTTAATTATAAAGGAGATATCAATGAAACTAAAAAGAAATACAATATTTTATTCCAATAAAAATATTTTCATGGCAACCTATTATTTTGGAAGCAGATATGATAAAAACAATGGACTTATATTAGTTTATATGATAGTAGGAACCAACATGTTGGCAACATTTTAGAGCATGTGGATACTATCTGGGGAGCACTCTTGTTTCAAAAGCAAAGCTTCTTTATAGTAAAGCTCTTGTATGTCTCCAGTAGATGAACATATCACTATGCTGATAAAAGATAAAAGCATTTATTAAAGATGGGGGAGAAAATGCACATTTGTTACATATACATAAGCAACACATCTAGGAAAGATATAAGCACACATCTGTTATTCCCCAGTTTAATTGAGGTAATTAAAATCAAAGAAGCAAATGTAAATGAGCCCACAGAGACATGCCCAAGCAGTTTTCAGATTTATTTACTTGCATTTATTCACATTTGAAATAAAATCAACAATCAATTAAAAAGACAAGTTCCAATATTTGACACATTTTCTGTGAATCGGTTGTGTTGAGCTTGACTGGATTTAACATCTGTGTAAACAGTGTTGCTGATGCATCTCATTTCTGGATTAGTTTGCAAGTACCTCATATTGGCTACCTCATATTGGCTACCGCATCTAAGTATGGCTAAAAAGATAATTGCTGAATGGATTGGGAAAAGAATAACTTCTTGTGTTATTAAGTTTTCTGTACTTAGGAAAAGAGAAGTAACTAGTAATGGGGTCAATTACATAACAACCTCTTAAAACATTAAAGAATCCAATGGCATTGTTAACACTAACAGTTTTGTTGTGTTAATAGCTTTTGTGAATTATAGAGGTCTCTTAAGTGAAAAGGTGCCTTCCCAAGGCATACATGTGCGTGTGCATGTATGTACACACACATACAATAAACATGTACCTATAGAATAATCACACAATTTATTACAGGGAGAAACAAACACAGCTAACTTTTTCAGGGCCAAGTTCTTTTGGCTACTAGAATAGTTCAGCATACCTAAGCAACAGAAACACACATAATCCCCGTTCGGGTATATTTACTTTTTTCTCTGCCGGGCTTTTGTGCTGATATTTGCTCTCAAGTCAGAGCTTCTGTGGCAAAGGCACCTCCTCGGAATTGCAGGCAAGTCTTTCTCGAGTTCTCGCAATCAGGGCAAATTTGCTCAGACAGGAAGTTCAAATGTCACCTAATTGCTTTCGTACTCCTGCTTCACTTTGTTGTGCTCCGAAGCGGTGGTCCAGAAAACTGAAACGGCCTATGTTTAACTGGCGTTTCAGCCCCTTCCGAGGCCCGCCAGCCTCTCCCGACTTCGCTGCGGAATTCCAGACGGGCAGTTAGGAAGGCTTAGCGGGATTGCCCGGAGCGGCGAGTGCCGTGCAATAGGCACGGGTACGCGTCTTAAGGCCTCGACTCTTACAGTCCCGTAGATCTGAACCGACTTCATTTCAGAAAATGTAAACGCGGGTGAGATAGATCCAGTTGTCCGGTTTCATTAAAGGCTGGCTTGCAACACATACAACCCCCCTCCCCGCCCACACGTATGTGCGGGAGACACCGTGGCATGTGCACGTTTGTGTGCTGCTCACACCAACAATAACGTTAAGAGTATGCAACGCACAAGCCTTCTCATTGCCAATGAAAGAAGCTTTCCGTTTCCAAATCCTTTTTTTTAAATCGAGTATCACATAAAAATGCTTCGGGCTGCACAATTCTCGTTCCCAGGGCGCTGCTTGGAAGCGTCCCCTGCCTTTTGGTCCGGCGTGTCAAGAACATCTGCTAGGGTCGTTTGTGCGCAGAGGGGCGGTGGGAGGCGGGGTGGGGTGGCAGTGCGGGCGGCCGGAGAAGCAGCACGAGCTGGCCTGATTTCCGTGTTTATTAACCCCCTCCCCGGGGTCGAGGCCACCTCTCTGGGTAGGAGGCCCGCAAACGGTGTGTGTGTGGGGGGAGGCATTGGGTTTGTCTCCGGGCTCCCCCCCCCCACACCTCGCTCTCCCGCCTCTGCTGCGCGAAGCTTGACCCGAGGCTGTTCGGCTTTGATTTATTGGTTAAAGTTGACCTTGTTGCAGCAGAAAGGAGTGCGGGAGGGAGGTCGCCAGAGACGGCTCTCTCAGGCAGGCTCCGGCCTGGGCCTGCCGCACTGCTCGGCCGCGAACCGACGGAGAAACGCGGCTGGTCCGGCTCTGAGGCCATTCGAGCTCACGGGGCTGGTTGGCGTTGCCTGCAGGCCCTTCTGATCTCCGCTTGAGCCGTCTTCGCTTGGCCTCTCTAAGGGTTCTCCGTCCTGGCTGCCTGTAGCTCCATCACACCATCCAAGCTTAGCAGATCTGGTTAAGCCCACTCTCCTGGGTGCGCAGCCTTCTGGGTCCCGCCGGGAGTAGCCGCTGGGCAGTTTGGGTCGGCCGAAACTCAGAGGATCTTCCTTCCTCTCGTCTTACTGCCACTGCTGGCTCCTACTTGGGACGCAAGCCATTGGTTTCAGCGGAATCTCCCTTTCCTCATCGTGAAAGGATAGTACATTTGGAAGATAGATCACCCTAGTAGCTGTATGTACGTGTCAATGTGGATTGCGCGTGTGTGAACAGCCTGTGTTTGCACGCACATGTTGTAGGTCAGAGAGAGAGAGTTTCAGAGCAAGAGTCAATTCCGAGAATGGCTTCAGAGAAAGAGAGAGAGAGAGAGAGAGAGAGAGAAGACTTTCCTACATTTTTACTTTTCCCGCTTTCAAGAATCTTTTTATTTTTTTTAAAAAAATTGCCTTCCAATTGCCCACTGGTTGGCAGCACGAGGAGAGGAGGCCAATTTCCACAGCATTGGGTGTTTTAATCCCGTCGTCTTTTCCCTTTTTTCGTGCTAGGATGAAATAAGTGGGAACTGGGGGAAGAAACAGAGAAGTTGGAAACTGCGCAGCAGGCGGCAGGCCAGCTCTTTCCTTTTTAGCGTTTTAGGATTATCCGCCATAAATTTAATTTTGGTGCATAACGTGATTAGGCTCCGGTTGTTTGAAATTCTCTGTAGGCTTCCGTCTTCCTTTGCATGCTATAAGTTCAACTCCTCCGTAGACTACAATTTCCCTCCACCTATGCCAGGTGGACCTCCTAGACTCACTTGAACTGAACTGGAAAAAGTCAAGCCAGGCATGAAACCACAGTCTCTGTAAGAGTATTAAGGAGATAGGTGCATTTCTCAGGGATATTCCCCTCACACAGCTTTATTAATAGAAAGAGGTATTCGGAGAATAACAGAGTTGGAAGGGGCCTTGGAGATCTAGTACAACCAACCTCCTGCTCAAGCAGGAGACCGTACACCACTTGGTACAATCTCTTCTTAAAAACTTCTAGTGATGGAACATCCACAACTTCTGAAGGCAAGTCCCACTGATTCTGGTCAGGAAATTCCTTCTTAGTTGTAGGTCGAATTTCTTCTTGATAAGTTTCCGTGGGCGACTTCTTGTCCTGCGTTCAGGTGCTTTGGCGAATAAGTTGCGCCCCCCCCTTTGTCTTTGTGACAATTCAGGACAGGAATACTTGACCAATCTCCCTATCTGTGTTTGTCCTACCTGATAGCTTTGGAGGCCGTGCAAAAATTAAAAGAAAACCCCAAGAAAAACAAAACGCCCCTTAAGTGGCGGGAGGATATGCTATATTATGGGAAAATAACTTCCTACCCCTTCCATTGAAGGAAATCTACACACACATACAGAGAGAGGGGGGGGGGCT
>JAEANM010001589.1:10619-27155 GCA_017656035.1 Myanophis thanlyinensis
AGAGAGAGAGAGAGAGAGAGCAGTTACGTGATTAAGCCCCGGTGGCCAATGAGTGGCACTTAGATACTGAACTGATTCAAATGTAGCTTCTCTGGGCAAGAATTTAGTTCACCTGAAATTTCGGAGAAGAAGAGAAAAAGCAGGCCAGAGCAGCTTCCCACCAAAGTAATGAAAAACTACATGCTCCCCTTAGTCTCAGTTTCCAAGACTAAGCGACTGGAGATTTTAATTGTTTTAAAATATGCCTACATTTAAAAACACGCAAGTCGTTGTTGTTTCTTTTAACCCAGCCACGATCAAATTCCCATCCTTGGGTTTCAAAGGAAAATCGGGAAAAAGGAAGAATTTGTAATAAAGGGGGTGAATTGAAACCTCTACATAGTTAGGAGTCCTGCTGGAAGTGGCCCTATGAATTCCCCGGACCTGGCTTATTTTTCCAGCGTTCGGGATGAATTACTCTCGAGTCCTGGGGTGAGAAGGATGAAGGTGGGATCTCTGAAGTC
This sequence comes from Myanophis thanlyinensis, assembly GCA_017656035.1. Lineage (NCBI taxonomy): Eukaryota > Metazoa > Chordata > Lepidosauria > Squamata > Homalopsidae > Myanophis > Myanophis thanlyinensis. The sequence continues at coordinate 11,123 of JAEANM010001589.1, forward strand.
GGGCTTCATGAGCGGCGTTAATGAGATCACAGAATCCCACCCTCAGAGACTGTCCGTTTTAGCTTTGGGGGCGGGGAGGGCGTGCAGGCTGGCGGCCGGCGGGATTGTCTTGATTTCTTTGATTGACCCTCAATGTCCGCACCTCCCCCTCCCCTCCCCAACACACAATATTTCCTTGGGGATCTAGTTCGAGTTCAAGGACTGATTGAAACTCAAGGGGGGGGGGCGCTTCTATCCAGAATACCTCTCCTTTTTCTCCCACGCGCACCGAACACCCTTTCGTTTAATCTGTGGAAGAAGGGACATTTTTATTGTTGGTCATTGCAAGTAGCAACCTTTTTCTACTTCAAATCGCTTTAGAAACATCTCAACCAGCTGTACCCAGACGCCTGAATTGTCTGCTGTTTTCTTTTTAACTCTGTTTAAGCTGTTCGCTTTTATAACTATTCGGGTTTCTTTTAAAAAAAATTTTTGAGTTGAATCAGCGCTTTATAATTTTATAGTTCAGTAAATCGATTTACTTAAGATACCCCAGCTGTAGTTGTAACTCACTTCAGCAGCTCGAGATCCGAGGTTCTTAAGATCACTACCAAAACCGCTACTGTAATGAAATAAATCCCACCGAAGCTATAATCTTACTTAAATGGGTTTATTTAGTCCACAGAAAGGTTCACTGAAATTAGGATTCACTTTTGACGAAAAGGGCCTTTTTCAGTTTGTGCAAGGATTCAGTCTTACAGTTCCTTGAAGTCATTTCCCACTAGTGATTTTTGACTTACGAAGGCTCAATTTAATCAATCGCTATTTTGATATAACAATAATGGAGACAGCGTGAAGTGCCGCCATAAATCACTAGTGAAGAAATGGCCGCATTTTCTGAGAGTGTCTCTTGTTGAACCGCACGGTTTACTTCAAAGCAAGCATTAGAGTCTGGTTGCACGTGTGAATGGGGTGGTTGCAGATCCTTCCAAACACTGGACTTATTTGTGGCTCTCAAACTCTTACCCCCGATGCAATATTTCAATTAGACAGCAGCTTCAAGCAAAATTATTTTCATAGTGGACAGAAGTTTAGCAGGAGGAGTAGAGTTCCAAAGGCGAACTAAAATCTTTTATTTTTATTTTTTGGAAGTCTAATTCGCCCATTCAAAAGTGTCCTTGTCCACTTCGGAGTCTCTTTTTCCCTCCAGATTTCAGTGCCGCAAACCTGGTGCGAAGGAGATGTCCTGTGAAGTACAAATCAATTCAGAAAGTATTCAGAACCCCTTCACTTTGGTCAATTTTGATCTGCTTCGGCCTTTTGAATAGAAGCTCTCGCTACAGTTGTTGAAATTCATTTCTCTCATTAATCTACACATCTAATGTGACAAAGTGAAAACGGAATTTTAAAAATATCAATTTATTAAAAAGAAAAAAAAAACCCTGAAATATCACATTTGGCATAGGTATTCAAATCCTTTACTCACTACTCTGCTGAAGCACCTTTGGCAGCAATTACAGTCTTTGGGGGTATGGCATGACAAGTTTTGCACACCTTTTCTGCCATTCTTCCATGCATAATCCTCTCAAACTCAGTCACATTGGATGGCGACCATGGGGGTGGGGGGTGGTAGCCATTTTCAGGTCCCTCCAGAGATGTTCAATAGGGTGCAACTCAGGGCTCTAGGATATTCACAGGGTTGTTCCTAAGCCACTCCTGTGTTGTCTTGGCTGTGTGCTTGTCAGGTTGGAAAGTGAACCTTTGGCCCAGTCTGAGGTTGTGGGAGCTATGAGACAGGTGTTCATTGACATATCCCTGTACTTTGCTCCAGTCAGCTTTCCCTAAACCCCAACCAGTCTGCTGTTGAAACACACACACACACAATCTACCCAGCATGATGCTGCCACCACCATGCTTCACTGTTGGGGTGATATTGGACAGGTGATGAGCAGTGCCTGGTTTCCTCCAGACATAACATTTAGAATTGAGGCCAAACAGTTCAATCTTGGTTTCATCAGACCAGAGAATCTTGTTCCTCACAGTATGAGTCTTTCAGGTGGTTGTTGTTGTTTTTTTGCAAACTCCAAGGGGACTTTTATAGTTTTTGCACTGAGGAGAGGCTTCTGTCTAACCATCCTGCCATAAAGCCCAGATGGGTTGAAGGCTGCAAGTATGGTTGTCTTTCTGGATCTTGGTCCCATCTCCATACAGGATCTCTGGTGTTCAGTCAGAGTGGCTATTGTGTTCTTGGACACCTCTGTTAGGCCCTTCTCTCCCTCCCCCCATTGTTCAGTTTGACCAGGCCTTGGAAGACTCTTGGTTGTGCCAAACTTCTCCCATTTGAGAATTATGTAGGCCATTATGCAGTGTTTTTAGGAACCTTCAGTGCAAGAGAAATTTTGTTGTAGCCATCCCCAGATCCCTGCCTGGCAATAATCCTCTCTCTGAGCTCTGCAGAGGCAGTTCCTTTGTCCTCATGGCTTTTGCTCTGCTACAGTATGGATAGTCAGCTGTGAGGCCTTCTACAGATCAATTTAATTTACCACAGGTCGACTCTAAACAAGGTGTAGAAACATGTCAGCAACAATCAAAAGAAACGGGAGGCACCAGAACTAAATTTCAAGCGTCCTTCCAAAGAGTCTGAATACTTTATGCTACTGTGACATTTCATTTTTTTTCTCCTAAATTTACAGGCGTTTCTAAACTTCCGTTTTCACTTTGATAGATTAATGAGAAAATGTAGATTAAGGAGGAAAATAAATAAATTTCAACAACTGTACAATCAGGCTGCAGCTTAACACAATTGACAAAAGTGAAGGGGGGGGGGCTCTGAATACTTTCTGAAATGCACCCGTACCTCTTATTGATCCCAAGGATCAAGCAAGTGGGGCAAGCAGCCCAGTCTGTCTGGCGTCGAAGCTGCCAGGACAAACGCTCGCCTTTACTTCCAAGGAAACGCGGGCAGGACTGGCCGTCAGACTGCCTCCCTCCCTCCCTCGGGAGAGCTCCACGGAGCAAGCCAGGTGCCCGACTCCCAGGGCGGCCGTCCTGCTTATCTCAAGGGAGAAACCTGCCTCTGCGCTTAAGGTTTCCCCTAGTCTGGCTCCAGGAGAAGGCAGGCTCGCTTCGGAGCGACTAGGGCGAGAGAGGAAAGCCGCGCCCCTCACTCCGCTTTGTCGTGTGTTTGCCCGCAGTGAGCGACAGCTCGCCTTATCACAGCCCCAAGGTGGAAGAGTGGAGCAGCCTGAGCAGAAGCGGCTTCACGGCCACGGCCCAGCACGTTGCGGTGAACGGGCTGGACAAGGGCTCCCTCGAGCACGAGACCAAGTACAGCCAGGTAAGGGGGCGACTGCCTGGGAGGATGGAGGGGGGCGCGTCCTGGCGGGGCCAGAAGGGGTGGGGGGGGGTGGGGGGGGGGGGGAGGGGGGGGGGACAGAGGACGGGGAGCGCGCGCTTCCTTGGGTGGGTGGGTATTTGCCTGAAGGGCTTTGCTTTTGAATAAAAGCGTCATACTAAGCCAACTTGCCAGCCTAAAAGACGCCTGTATTTGGGGAGGGGAGAATTCAAACCAGAGCCTCCGTTGGTCTATTTTGGCCCTAAGTGAACTCCAAATAGGGTCCCCCTGGTTGGGCTTACACAAAAAGCTTAGCGTGTCTTTCAACACATTAATTTAGTTATTATTAACACGGATAGAGGTCCCATGTCACGGTGTCTGGGAAGTTGTGTGAATTCGGAAAATCAGAGAATCGGGTTAAGCCTGTTGTATGAATGCAGCCAGTAAAACTAAAAGAGTCCCCTCCCCAGCCACAGTCCCTTCTGTAGTGGGATTTTATCAGTTGCTTCTCTCCCCCCCCCGCCATTTTTTCGGGGGGGGGGGCGGGCGCAGCACTGCTGAACACAAGGGACTTTAACAAAGTCTCTGGTTTTGTAGATGTCTTTTATCAGGCTTGTATTTTAAACCTATTTTTGCAAAGGAACAAGAGTTTTTAACTAGATTGTTTGGTCCAGGCTTCAATCTGTGTATGTAGTGCAGTTTGCTCAGAATCATGTCATTTGATGGGTTTGCACAACATGTTGGCTAACCAGTGGTTGACTACTTTGTGACATGGCGGTTAGTTTACATTTCAATATCTTGTGCCAATCAAAGTGACTTAATTCAGTTAGTCATACTATGTGTATTGTGGGAACTCTATCTCTGTTTCTACTCTCAGGTAAGCCTAGGTAGCAGTCATTTCAGATAACCTCCTCAGTTGATGGGGCTTTCTTTCCAGGCAATGTGTACCAAAGCTACAGTTTGTCTGTGGTAAACTTGTTAGGGGTCAAAATCAGAAGAAATGCACAAGAGTCATGCCTGCATGCTTGTGATTCTTGCCCATTGACAGCAAGTGACTGGAATGTTGCTGTCAAAACTGCTTTCCCTATTTAGTAGGATGCATGTCCAACTCAGTAAACTTTCAAAGAATCAATCCAGAATCAGATATTTAAGCAAATGGAGGACTATCCCCACATAATTAAGGGTGATACTTGCTGTTGTTGGGCCAAAGCTGCCAATATCATTTTATTGGTGAAGGAATAACACAGTTGGGCCATGGTAGATTCTTGCAATGACATTTTGAAGGGGCCAGTAGAAGAGAATATATGTTATATAGCTCAGGGTTGAACTGTGGAGTCTTTGGTGCTCTCTGAGCTTGGTTGTTTGCTTGCAATGTTTCATTAACAGACAGCAAGCCCTTCTAGCATGGAAGACATTACATGGTCTGGGAACGTCTGGAGGCAAACAACCAAACTCAAAGAGCACCAAAGATTTGATTGTGGAGAAGGTCAGATCTCTGCGTCTCCAATAGGTAAGTTCCAAGCTTCTCTACCATGAAGTGAAGCTGTTCTGAGGTCTACAGCTGGGAGGGGAATGGTGAAAGGATATCTTGAATTGGGAAACCCAGCATTGGGTTGATCAGACCAGAGATAGCCCATTGGTTCTTTGGTGAGAGGTACACCAGTTTTTGGCCCAGGTCTGCTGTGACAGGCCCCTGTGACCAGAATTCAGTTGTAGTGCTGTTTGTCATTTCTTTGCCAGGTCTTAGTCCAGACAAACAGCTGCTTTTCCAGGCATACCTAAGGCTGTCAATTTGGGAACCAATGCAGGGCCTCATTTTTTTAATAGATTAACAGAGTTGGAAGAGGACCTTGTAGGTCATGTAGTCCAACTCGCTGCCCAAGCAGGAGACCCTACACCATTTTTGACCAATGACAGTCCAATCTCCCCTTGAAAGCCTCCAGTGATGAAGCTCCCACAACTTCTAAAGGCAAGCTCCATTGGTTGATTGTTCTCACTGTCAGGAAATTTCTCATTTCTAGGTTGAGTTTCTCCTTGTTCAGTTTCCATCCATTATTCCATGTCTGGCCTTCAGGTGCTTTGGAAAATAGCTTGACCCTCCACTCCTCTCTGTGACAGCCCCTCAAATGCTGGAAAACTGCTATCATGTCTCCCCTGGTCCTTCTCTTCACTAGACTGGCCTTGCCCAGTTCCTATACCCTTCTTCATATGTTTTAGTCTCCAGTCCCCTAATCATCTTGGTTGCTCTTCTCTGCACTCTTTCTAGAGTCTCAACATCTTTTTATAGTATGGTGACAAAAACTGGATGCAGTATTCTACTTGGCACATATTCAGAGAATCATTGAAAAGCCTGTTTAGGCTGATTGACCCAAAATGCTTATTGAGGGCAAGAGTACAGATTAAACCATCTATACAGATGTCTCCTGAATATTCTCCTTTGATATATTCAGTAAAGGAGAATTCACTACCTCTCTTGGTGATTGGTTCCTCCACAGGTCTGCTGTTAATGTTGGGATTTGGGTGAGGTGCTGGTACTATTCAGTTGGAGTGTGTTTTCTTGTAAAGTGATCAGTATGCTTCAATATACAGTGTCTTGTATGTTGAAATAAAAGAGAACAGTCCCTGGCTGCTTCTATGCGATATTGTTTCAAATAGTTGAATAATCCTATCCTATTTCTTTCAGCTGTCTTTTTTCAAGGCTAAACATCTTAAACTTCTTTGGTTGTTCTTCAGATGGCTCCATTTCTATTCTCCTGATCAATTTCATTACTTTACATGAAATACTACACTGAAGTATTTCTGTGAATGCCTATAACATTCCCACAATTTATCACTGAAGCTGCCCTTCCAAAAGATTGGATTAGTTGGCAAGATTCTTTTTGACAAACCCATGCTGACTTCTGGTAACTATCACATTTTTTCTTACACTGTTTACAGATTTCTTTATGTTTTTCTCTGCAGGCTCTTAAGGTAGTCATGTCACACAGGTCTGTAGCTTGATGTGTGTGCCTTCCTTTTATTCTTTTTGACAATAGGTTGAAATAATTGGTCTACGTCTGTGTTGAGGGAAGCTTCTTTTTTTAACAAAGGGCTACCTGAAGTCAGAGGTGAAACAATAAATCTATTGAGTATGTTGATGCTACAATCCTATATAGGCAAGCATTCTTAAGCAAACATCCTGAACAAATATAGTAATGCATATTTTGGGGAAAACATATACAGGGTGGTACTTTTAAGTCCTATTTCATATGTCTACTGGTAACTTTGACAGCCTAGAATGTCTGAACGGAGACTTGTAGAAATAAAGCTTCCAAAACAGCCAATGCAGTTCTAGGCTGTACAGTATAAACAGAGGGATAGAATCAAGATCATGTGAAGGGTTAATACTACTTTATAATGTCTTGGTAAGCATTATTGGAATACTGCAATATTCCAGTTTTGGTTGCCACGATGTTGAAACTCTAGAAAGAGTCCAGAGAAGACCAACAAAGACGATTAAAGAATGATTGCTGGAACTGGGTATGTCTAGTCTGATGAAAAGAAGGACTAGGGGTGACATGATGGCAGTTTTCCAATATCTCAGGGGTTACTACAAAGAAGAGGGGGTCAATCTATTCTCCAAAGCACCTGAGGGAAGGACAAGTAGCAATGGGTGGAAACTAATCAAGGAGAGAAGCAACTTAGAACTAAGGAGAAATTTCCCAACAGAACAATTAATCAGTGGAACAACTTGCCTCCAGAAGTTGTGAATGTTCCAACACCGGAAGTTTTTAAGAAAAGATTGGACAACCATTTGTCTGAAATGGTATAGGTTTTTCTGCCTGAGCAAGTCTAGAAGACTTCCAAAGTCCTATTCCTATTCCTACTCCTACTCCTATTCTATTCTCAATATTCACTAGCCATTTCACAAGGTATCAGTGTCCTTAGTACTTCCAGTGTTTGTCTTGTTTGTTTCCCAAAATGTAATCAGAAAGAAAGAGATGAAGCTTTGATAGAACCACTGAAAAGTCATCAACTTTTTTTTTTACCATACCTGCAGACATCTTACTTGCTGTGGTTACGCATCTTTATTCAACTGCAAGATGCAATGGTGCCTTTTAGAATTATGATGCCATTAAGATGCCTAGCTGTTTTCTTAAACCTCTTTTCCTGAAATGTCCAACATGATGGAGCCATTGAAACTACCTATGAGTTTCAGGCAAGGGAAAGAAGGACTTCAGAAGGCTTGCTCATATACCAGAGTGCTGATTTGTATTTCCTCCCTGGGCATGGGCACCCATGGTTTCAGATTCAAAAAATGGGCTGATTTCTTTTTTAACACACCAATTATCTTGTGGTACCAGTATATCAAGGGATATACACATTATACTGTTCCTCTGCCTATTTTTTATGAGATAAATACACTTGTGTTGAGAAAATAAGCTATTCATTTTGGGTAAATTTATTTCTCAAATATTTTGTACCTTTGAGAAATCGGCCAACGTGTTAACTGATTTTAGAGTCAAATAAAAATCAAACATTTGATTAAAAGTTTAACCAAAACTTACTGAAGGTAGGCTTAGTCCCTTGTTTAATATTTTAGTGCCAGCATGTTATCATGACGCATTGAAAGCAAACATGACTTTTATTTCGTTAATCTGATGACTAATATTTGGAGCGCCTTAGTTTATTTTCTGCAAAGTAAACTATGGACTATATAGAAGAAAGGATGATATAATGACTTTTTCAAATAAGTTGCTACTTTTGAAACTTTAATAGAAAACATTTAAAACAAAGAAGCCAGTAAATCACTTAAGATTAAGTATAAAATTTTGCTATAATTATGCTTTTAATCCTGTTGTATATTTCTTAGAAGTTAAGACTTATTTTCCATAAAAGCAGGACTGCATTGCAATCTCAAACTTTATTAATAAAGTCAAGTTTGGGAAATTATGTTTTTGAATAAAATCTTGTTTATGTAGTTGAAACACTGTACTTATGCAACAACATCTGACAACAAGTATATGCCTACTTCAGCCTTGTGCAGTTGGTGACTTTCAGCTGTACTATAGAATCCAATAATTGTGCAGTGGGAAGGGACCACAAAGATTTTATCCTCTAAGGTCTGCATGTTTTCATGTTCTAGTTCAGTGATGGTGAACCTTTTAGTTACTGAGTGCCAAAAAGTACATGCTTTGTGCATGCCATCTGCATTTGTGTGTGGCTCCTCCACATGTGCTGCATGTGCAACTGCACCACCTGCACATGCATGCAGCTTTTGCACATGCAATGAATGCATGCTGCATGCAGGCAGTCATGCACACATGACCAATTGCGTGTGTATGCGCAGGAGAGCTCCAAAGACCAGCTGGATTTCCTGCTACAATCACATGCATGCACAGCAAAGACCCAAAGACCAGCTGGGTCTCTGCAATCGCACATGCATGCATGCACAATCACATGTATGCATGCACAATTGCATGTATGCATGCACAATTGCATGTATGCACGCACAATTGCATGTATGCATGCACAATTGCATGTATGCATGCACAATTGCATGTGCATGCTCAGCTGGAGGTAAGTTGGCCAACAGCTTGTGTGCCCAGCAAGATGGCTCTGCATGTACCTGTGGCACCTGTCCCATAGGTTCGCCATCACGGTTCTAGTTGGTTCCATTATCCATAACTCCCAGATTGATGAGTGTTTTAATCTAACATATATGGAGAACACTAGATTGGACAAGGCAGGACTTTCGGACTAATCTTGGTTCCCAGCCCCAACCTTCAGGTTTCTTACAGATTGGGCCAATATTTTAGACTACCAACACAATACTTAATTTTTAAGCTCTCTTCTGTGTAATTCTTAAGTTAACACTTTTTAAAAAAAGAAAGTTTAGTTTTTCACCATTCTGGAAAGTAGCTGTCAGATGTTACTTCTGAATCCTTTCATGTTGACTTGTCTCCCATGGTTTTCTATCTTTTACAGAGTATTCTTTAAGTATACTTTCAGATCAGAGAGTGTATACTCAAGATTTACCTTATATTTTTCTGGAGAAAGCATTACGTAATAATCAATTAAGTTTCAAAAGATGTTTGTCCTTTTGGGCTGAGAAGATTCTAAAGAAATTCAGTGTGGCACCCAAGGAAAACAGTGAAAAATAAATGCAATATTTGGATTTCAGCTAATGCTTCTCTTTACCTTATTATGTCTTTTAGTACTAAATATATCAAGATATGGAGGAAAAAAAGTTCAGCTACAAAAATCAATGGTTTGGATTCAGACTTAAGGACTTACATTTAGGGCTTATTAAAATAAACTGAACATAACTGATTTCCACTTATTTTAATAGAAATGAAAGCATCAGAAGTGCAACTCTGAATAGAGTGGGTGACTGAAAATAATAGGGGAGACCTATATCTCAGCTCCAGACTAGTTGTCTGCATAGTTGGTACAACAAATGTGCATAGTTATGATTTCTTCTGCATTGAAAGCCACAAAGACATGGTGGATAATAGTTCCAAGTTTAGCTCAATTGATCATCCCAGATTCAGCCCGTCTGGGATGAAGCAATGGAGATGGAGCAATTTTGAATTTGATGCATTCCCTAATTCAAGCCCCATTATCACTTATAGAACAGTTGTGAATCTTTGTGGCACCTTTCCACTCTCCAAAACACTATGCTAACTTACATCTTCCCTCAGTATGGGATGGCAGTGAGAGAAAATTGCTCTTTATTGCAATTAGGATCAAGTGATACGGGTCCCTAGGGAGAGGAGGTGGTATACAAATCAAACAAACTCTACTCTAACTCTAAAAGTTGTAACAGTTTTTCTAGCCTTGCATGTTGATGTATGAAGTAACAATTTCGCTGCACACATATTGTGCATTGACAATAAAGGATTGAATTAACATGAAACTTAGTTTGAATTCTCAGCTTTGTATGAATGCTAATTCCTTATTCAACCCAGTAACTCAACTCTGAGTTAAATTGCAATAAGGATACTGAGGGGTCCTTGGTGTTCTCTGAGCTTGGTTATTTTCTTGCAGACATTTCATTACCCAAACTAGCATCTTCATCAGGGCTAACATTCCTCAAGGAGGCTTCCTCCCTCACTAACTGCAGAGAACTGTACCGGTTGCAGCAGGACGTAGCTATAATAAATAAACAAACCTTGCAACCCTGTACATATTTATTCAAAAATGAATGATATGCAGCGCAGTGACTTTTAAGTATATACAATGGGGATTTCCCAGTATCATTATTACCAATAAAAGAGAATATTTGTAGTTCAGGGTTGAAATGCTTCGGTCCTTGGTGCTTTCTGACCTTCGCTATTTCCTTGCAGACATTTCATTACCTAAAGTAGTAGTATCATCATCAATACTAGCACTAAGTTACAAATATTCTCTTTTATTGGTAATAATGATACTGGAAAATCTCCATTGTATACACTTAAATATTATTATATTTACCTCCTGCTGCAACCAGTATAGTTCTCTGTAGTTAGTGAGGGAAAGAGGGATCTTTGAGGAATGATTCCCCCTCACTTCCATGCTTCTATAGTTAAAACCTGATGGTGCAGAACATCAAGTTGATATTGTTGCTGGAATCAGCTCCTTTGCTTCCATGGATTGCAAAGGGTCAAGTTACACCAACATTCCAAGCTGGATGCATTAGAGCAGGGGTGTCCAACTCAAGGCCTGGGGGGCTGGATCTGGGCCACGGGGTGTTTAGATTTGGCCTGTGGGAGTGCCCTGGAAACAGCAAAGGACCGGCCCATGGGGCCTCTGCCAGTGAAAATGGAGCTCAGGAAGGCTGCAGGTGGTCCTCTTGAGCTCTGTTTTTGCTGACAGAAGGTTGCAGGAGGATATTGCAGCTGAAAACAGAGCTCGGGAACCTGTTTTCTCTGGGAGAGAGCTCAGGCCCCCATAGGCACCCCTGACATGAATGACATCGAGTTAGCCATGCCCACCCTGGCCATGCCTACCCTGGCCATCCAAGGTCAAACACAACCCTGATGCAGCCCTCAATGAAATTGACACTCCTGCATTAGAGCATTTCGATGTGCATTAATTGTTGTGGGTGTAATGTAGGCGGTTGTGCACTTTCAAGTGCCATCTTGGCCATTCACAGCAGCCTTAGTTAAGAAGACTGATCTATCTCTGCTGACATAAGGCTGAGATTAGTATTGACCATAATTAGTATTTTCAGAGGCCTAGCTGTATTGGTCTGCTGCAGTGAGAACAGCAAACAAACCTTATGGCCTTTTGAACTAAATAGCTAAATACTTATAAAAAGGGTGTGACTGAAAATGTTAATAATTATTGCCAGTAGAGGCTCCCCCCCCACATCTGCATTTGTCACTTCATTAAAGGGGGAGCAATTTACATGCATTACTGTCCTGCCTGTACACATGATGATAATGGGTTGATGAATTCCATGCATTATTTTTTGGGGGTAGGCATTATCTGTTTTCATTTAGGAAATATATCCCTCCCACTAGTCTACTAAGAGAGATTAGCTACATTTGATTGACAGGTGTAGAACAGATGATAATCAGTATCTAGGTCTGTTTTATAGGAAAGATGGAATTAGCATCCATAGAATTTATAAATTAAAAGTATACTAATTGGTATGCCATCAATAATGTTAAATAATAGCAAGTACTTTTGGGAAAAAGATAATGCATTGCAGACATTAGGAATGATTTTAATTTTACTCTGGCATGAGGATCTATGTCTTGATTCATTAGTATTAAGAGGACACTGATCATAATCCTTCAGAATGCAATGCAGTGTCTTCATCACCATGAATGGTGCTTATTATTCTGATTTCCATTTGTCAGACTGGAAGTCTTAATTAACCGAAGCAATAGGACAACCTTCCCCCATCTGATGACCTCCAGATGTTTTGGACTTCAACTTCTTTAATTGTCAGCCAGCATGTTCAGTGTCCACGTTGGCTGTGAATTATGGATGCTGAAGTCCAACCCATCTGGAGAACACCAGGCCGGGGAAGGCTGTAGCAGATTAATCAACTCAAATTAACCTTCTTAGAGAAAACATTGTTTTAAATTGGCTACTTGGTACAGTTTAAAAAAAAATGCACTGTATGAAATGGCCTTTTATTTAGCAATAAAGTTTTTGTTGTAATCTCTTTCACCCTTCTGAATCCTGAACAAACGAAACTTTAGCAACTATTAGGCTGAGGTTTTGGTCATCAGATAATGTATGTCAATTTAAGCAATTATTGAACTCGTTATTCAAGCAGAAGGGAAACAATTACTCAGTGAAAGATCTTGGCAGTTTTGATTGTCGCTTTCCATAAAAATAGGAGAGTGAAGTCTGTGTTTATATGCCTCGAAAGAAAAATATAATCTTTACAGTTCCTGTTCACCAGTGCAATTTGGATGCATATTGTCTTTCTGTGTTGTAACTAGGTCTGATTGATTATTTATTTAATTAGTTTATATCCTGCCTTTCAATGAACAGAGCAGATAATGTGATATAGAGACATTATAGGCATTTTTCCTGCCTTCTTATAGTCAAATGCGTGTTTTGCCTGTGGGTTTTCCTAATCTGCAGAGTTTCCTGAATGAAACCTGATTACTCAAATTTTGTTCAGGAAGTAGTGGTTTTGTAATTGCCTCCATAGAACAGGGGTTGACCTAAAGTTAGTGGGACAGATTCACCACTTGAATATTCTTTAAGTTTACACCAGTTGCCACAGGTCAATGAAATTGTCACCAATGTAAAAATATAAGGACTATAACCCTGTATTTAGTGGGATAATTACAAAGGCTCTTGCCTAAGATAAATAATATTTAAATATATCATTGCTCTGGCGTGCTGTTTGCTGATTAAAGTCTTTGCTTTGGGGTTATTTGTGCTTCCCTAAGTGGTTGATTCACAAGCTGATTTATTTGAAAACTCAGCTTCTCAGTACATTTTTAAGTTGGTTCCTTCTTGGAGACACAGTTGGCACAGTGGGGTTTCCTGGGGTTTTGCATCATTGAACAAGCCATGGGTTAAGGTCATATGGAAAGCCTTGCAAAATTGTCCCAACTTTCCTTTCCTTTCTGATATTCAAATGCCTTTGGAAAGTTCTAATCAAGACAGGGAATGAGAAGTAATAGTCCCCACTGCCATGCCACACCTGTAGCTTAACAGCTTTTTTTGCCTCTAGTTTGGTTAACAAAAGACATTTTATTTTTTTAAATGTAAAAGTAATTCTTGAATAACAAAAAAAGTTGATTTCTCTGTTTTTATTTACATTTGTAATGAATTAAAAAAAAATTTGAATCATAGCACGAGATTTCCCAGCATAGATAAATATTAACATCTGCTAACTTTCCAGAATACATAATCTTGTTTTCTCTAATATATATCATCAGCCCAGGCCTTTGCCTACAACTTGTTCTATTTCTTTCCCACTCTATATTTGGCAACTTTAAGATGCGTAGACTTCAAAAATGATGCTGGCTGGAAAATTCTGAGAGTTGAAGTCCACACATCTTAAAGTTAGCAAATTTGAGAAACAATGCCTACCTGTTGATCCTTTCTTAGCAGACATCTGCAAAACCAGAAGGATGTTTAATGGAGAACTCTGTCTAGTTGGTGTTCATTACTTTCCGCATTGCTCACCTGGCTTGAGGGCTAAGAGAAATTGCTATTCCCACCCTGACCTTTAACAGTTGAATTACTCTGAAAGGGATGAACTTTCCCAAGCCTCTTCTCTAAAATCTCCCTTCTCTTCTTTCCTCCCTCTCTGTTGGTGAAACAAAGAGGACTCTCACATTATTTCATAATATTTTGAACCACATGGACAAGAAGGATACCATGTGTTTACATCTTCCTTGGTTGTGGGACTATTAAAAAGCTAGCAGCAGCATCTGATCCTGTAACATTCTACTGTGTTTTACTATGCCAGCATACACCAGAAATATTTTAAAAAATATTTTATGTGCAGCAAACCAGCATTTGTTTATATAGACATGTTTCCTCAACCTGAGTATTGTCCAGATATACAGATTCCAAAATGGCTTGGTCATTGCTGAAAATACTCGAAGTTGAAGTCAACATCTGAAAGGCATTCAGTTTGGGAAAGGCTAGTTTTTATAATTTAGAACAGTGTTTCTCAATGTTGCCAACTTGAAAATGTGATGGGCTTCAGCTTGCAGAACTCCCCAGCCAACTTTGAGAAACATTGGCTTAGAAACTTCCACCATGATAGCACATAGGTGACTTCCATACTATAGGGCCATGATGTTGAATCTATGGCACATGTGCCCCAGTTGGCACGCAGAGTCATCTCTGCTGGCACACCAGCCATCGCCCCAACTCACGGACTGCACATGTGTGCATGTGTGCAACTCTTGTGCAACTGCACATGAGCATGACTCTCGCATGATTGTGCATTCATGTGAGACTCTACACAAGATGACAGCGCGATTGCGCATGCGTGCGAGACTCCCGTGTGACTGTGCATATGTGTGCATATGCAGCATGCATAAAAGATGCATGTGTGAATCACGTATGTGAAAGACACGTGCATGAATTGTGTATGCACAAAAGATGTGCATGAAACAAGTTGCGCACCTGCAAAAGCTGCGCGCATATGCGGAAGGCGTGTGCGCTCACATTCAGCACTCGGTTCCGAAAAGGTTTGCCACCATTGGTTTACGGGAAGATCTGGTCCAGGGAGTGGGGGCTGCATGGATACATTTTATATCTGGCTTATGGAAGTTTAGCTGTGGTGCTTTGTGTCCTTCATGTTTCCACTAATACAGCAACCCATCCTTTTGTCCTTCTGCCTATAGAAATGCCCTTCTTCCTCAGCTCAGAAGCAAGCTAGGAATGATGTGAGGGGGTTCTTGATGCTCTTTGAGTTTGTTTGTTTTCTTGCAGAGATTTCATGGCCCAAACTAGGTAATAGCATCAGTGCTCTCATTTCAGCCCTGAGCTGCAAATATTCTCCTTTATCGCCAAACTCTGTCTAAGCAGAGAATATCTGAGAGAGGTTCTGGATAATCGTCTGCTGCCTCTTTTTGAAAGATAGAACTTCAAGATCGCTGAGTTTTGGAGCAGGAATACAGCTTCACTTCTCCACATCTATTTTATTGATTGAAAAGACTTTTACGGCCACCCATCTAAAAACCACAACTCTGGGCAGCTCACAACAGTTATATAAAACCAAACATCACAAAACAATACAAGCAAAAAACAATGAAACATGATCTGGTGTGCCAGACATGCCTGTGGGATGATTTGGCCTCTGGTTAGATTCAGTCCTCCATTGTGGATATAACAAATAATACATGCTGATTGGTAGTGCTCTCTTCTATACCTTAGGAATGTAGGAAGCTGCTTTGCAGCATTTGTAAAGACTAAATATTGTCATCTCTGACTGGCAGCAGTTGTGAGGTCAGAGGCAAAGCATTGATCTTTTTAACCCGAATGGTATGAAATGTTTGAATAAAAGCACGAGCCTCTTCTCAGTGTTATGCCTCGGAATACACTATTTTTTTAAACAGTTTTTCTTAGCTTATAATACAGCCTACAAAGAAAATACAAATGTAAATAGTAGGGAAAATAGGGAAGGGAAAAGTGAGGGAAAGAAAAGGGAGAAAAGGAAAAAAAGGCACTGACTTCCGACTTCCTTTGGTACAGTAGAATAAGACAATAACATCAAACCTCAACTTTTTACTTTTATATAATCAAATTTATTTATTTATTTAT